>PVLA01008513.1:0-87615 GCA_004027455.1 Hydrochoerus hydrochaeris | reverse complement strand
CACACAAACATCTCACCTCCTCTCACTGGCAAAACATTTCCATACCATTAGCCACCAAACATGAGAGATCAAGTTATTCTTGTACATGCTGAACCTTGTGAGGGTCCAATGGGCCCCAGAAAGTAGAACTCAGAGCATGACCCTGGGCACTGAGCGAGTCTCTCTAGTCATCTCCAGCCCCCACTCCAATCCTTTACAGCTGCTTATTAATGGACAGGGGTGTGACTTGAGCCCCAGAAAGATGTCAGCCCTCATAATCACAAGAGCCAGGCCCCTAACTTCTTATTAGTCAAAGCTTAACAAAGAAACCTAATATGATGGTTTTTGCCAATAAAAGATGCTACTGACATTGACACATATTGATATGACAAAAAAACCAATCTTGAATCCTTCACAATTATAAAAGTCAACTCGATAGACTATAAATTTAAGCACCAATGCTGAAGCAATAAGACTCTAAAAGTTAACAGGACAGAGAAATGATTTCTCATTGGATTAAAAAAAATAAGTCAGTGAGTCTGACTGTATTAAAATTAAGAATAATTGTGGTTTTTTGAGAGATGGTCTCATTATATAGTTCAAGCTGGCCTTGAATTCACTAGGTAGTGAAGGCTGGCCTCTACCTCATCATGATGATCCTCCTGCCTCAGTGTCCTGAGTACTAGGATGACAGGGTTGTGCTACCATGCTTGGCTACAATTAACAACAACTGTGAAGCCCATGTCATGGTGCATGCCTTATAGTCTTAGCTACGCAGATGGCTGAGACAGGATGACAACTTGCACTCAGGAGTTTGAGGTCAGCCTAGGCAACACACACAAGGACACATGCACCAGAAAGGCCATCAAAGCACACTGCTCTATCCCAGGAGGCTGTGACCACTGACTTCAGAGAGGTAAGTCATGTGAAGAGAAAGCAGCTCAGCATAATACACAGGTGAGGCCAACTCCTCTTCATCTGTCAGGAGACACAACTTCCCCTTGTGCATCCCAATCAGACGAGCCACTCACTCATGCTTGCATAATCCCTAACTCTAATATCCACAGGCAACCATGGGATGTGCAACTCACATGACACCTCTGTGTGTTTAAAGTTTCTTGCCTTATGCATCTGCAATGTCTATGTCCTCATGGCCCAGGGCTGCACATAAAAGGAAGGAGACAGCTCAGATCCTAGAATGAGGCTAGCAGTAATGACCCCAAAGCCCCATCTCAGTGTACACACTGCTCTGCCTGGCCAGCATCGTGAAGGCCCTCATGGTTGGCCTCTTGGTCCTCCTCTGCACAATGATGCTTTGCTCCTATGAAAAAGTGAGTCTATTGTCCCATTTCCTTTAACTGTTTCTCTCTGGTGAGGAAGAGACCATATTGTCCAAGTGTTGAGGCCTGAGAGCCACCACATGAGCCGAGAGAGTGCTGACCCAGCTTTCAGCATGACACAGTTGCTTCCGCTGAGAGAGTCTATCCTATGGCCAGCAGAGATTTGGGGGAGGTTTGATCCTCCTTTTTAGAGGAAAACGTTGAAGTCTGATTCACTGGACCGTTACCATGAGGTAGAATCCAGGTCTATGTATTTAGTTCCCATCAGTGCTGGTAAGTTTTAGAATTGCCTCAATAGTCCCTAAGAAGTTAGCCTCTTGGGTAACTTCAAGCGATGTTCCTACTTTCCTCAGATATACCTTAAGATTTAAGAGATTGGGAAAAGAAATTTCCACCAAAGACAGGAGAAGGGAGTAGGTTTTATAGAGAGTTTCATTTCCTGTAGAGTAAAATAAAGACCCAAATGGAGACAAAAACCAAGGACAAGACTAAGGAAATTAATAAGAACCAAAGAGCTGAATTATTCCTAATTGTCTTTCTCCCATGCCTCTGAGCTATGCTGACTCCCTGCCTTCCCCTGGCCTCGCCAGCTTGCCTGTTTTGAGCAACTCTTGTAATCCCTGTTCTTTCACTCAGATAGGATTCATGACCCACCTGCTTGCTGCATCCTGCCTGTTTCCTTCATCTCCTCTCAGATCCCCCAAGATCATGTGGCAGCCTATTATAAGACCAGTGGCTTGTGCATCAAAGATGGTATCATGTAAGTACCAGTTCTTTTCCTTACCCCTAGGGAGAAGGAGAATGGGGAGGCAGGTGTCTTCAGGAGTACATGAGGAAGCCGTTCACAAGTGCACAGGTGCCTGAAGAAGCCCTTTGCAGACCTTTTGTGGATAAAGGACACAGGCGGAGGCTGCAGGGCTATTTCTTGACATTGCCTGGGGCCTGCAAGGAGCCAGGAAGGATCTTCCAGGAAGTAGAGAGAAGAGAGGAGGGAATGAGACAACAGGAAGGAAGTGGCTAGAGGGGATCTCCACAAATCACCTGGGGAAGGCCTGAGACAGATGGGATGATTTCTTGACAGAACTAATTTGTCTTGAGCTGCCCCTAGGCATAAAATAGGAGGGGCCACAGGTGGTGAAGATGCCTGACTCACTGTCTATGTATTTCTGCCCTCTTCACAGATATCTGACCAAAACTGGAAGGTATATCTCTGCCAATCCCAGTGACCGCTGGGTCCAGGACTACATTAGGAAGCTGGAGGGTGGGGGGGGAGTTCTCGAAGGGTCCAGCAGGAATCAGTGAGATGCACTGGAAGACGGAGAGCCAAGGTGATGAACTTGGAATCCCACAAGTTATCTCTCCTGTGGGGCCCTTCCTACTCCACTAACCTGTTTCAACTTTAGTTAAGCAACTTAAATTTACATCATGTTACTCACCTGATGTCTCCTCCGAGCAGTGAAACAACCACCTCTTACCCCTTGGCCCCTCCCAGTCATTCACACAGTGGCTGATTGATTGACAGCGGTGGTGAAAGACTGCTTCACTCGCCAGGACTGGAGCAAACCCAACAACAGATGCTGACTGAGTTTTTAGGAGCCCTTTATGCTGTCCAAACCAATGTCAGAATAATAAAAATTGCTTTTCTACTCTGAAGTAAACCTTGGCCTTCTGACTATTCTTTTTCCTTTTCCTGAGAAATCACATTCATTGACTGAAAGGGATGGTGAGGAGTGATGGGCCTCCAAGCAGGAAAGCAAAGCAAGAGAAAAAGAATGAGCATTTTTTCAGTCACACTAGGCTTACTACTGATGACACAGTCTTTGTAGACCGAAAAAGAAGTATTAAAAACAAATACAGATGTGTGTGTGTCTGTCCGTGTGTGTATATATATACAGAACCTACCAACTGAATAAACACCAAAACAACAGATGTCTCCATACATACATATGCATTTTCACAGCTTAAACTGTCCCAAGAATAAAGACTTCCCCATGGCTATGTAATTAGCAGTGCTTGGGTTTAAACCTGGATCCATGTTCCACACTTTTATCCATCAGGTCTTCAGCTCCCACGCTGTGGCTCCACCTGGAACAGATTTAAACTGACATTCCCTGTTCCAGAATGTGGGCATTTTGGCTCCAAATAACCAGATCAGTTTTCTTTGGTGGGCAATGTCAAGACGATTCAAGTCCCTCTACCCATCCCTGTATTTTTACTTTTCTCTTGCTTATCACACAGAATGTCAGAATGCAGCAATGTCTCCCTGTGTGTCATCTGTCTCCTTTCCCCTTACCACTCCCAGCTGCACTTTGCGCATAATGATAAAGATGTCTGTCCCCTGATGGCGCCTCCAGTCACTACACACCTCTCCTCTGGAGCTCTCTCATTTGCCTCTGTGAGGGCAGCAGTGCTACAGTAATCTCTGCATAGAGATTCTCTCCCCCTTCTCTCCCCAGTCTCATACTTCTACAGACTTGGGGTGTGGGGAGAGGTTCGGGGTTAGTTCCGTCATCTTCAGAGAGGTCTGTTGTGGTGTCTTTCAGTATGCCAACAGCAGGATAAATCCCTTTCAATGTGTTATTAAACACCATAGAAAGTCAAGGAAAGCAGAGAGCAGTGCAACTGCTTAATACTGGAAGGTTTACCTTTAGGATAATGATTATCAAATTACTCTGAATTTGATCAATCTATATCTACTTCCCTAACTTTAGAAAAGGTATACATAAATGACATGAATTAACAGTCTTCCTGTATCAAGACCAAACTGATAATACCGCTATGTGTTGTGGTCTGAGTAAATGTCCCCTGAAAGCCCATGTATTAAAGGCTTGGTCTCCATCCAGTGGCACAGTTGGAAGCTGTGGAACCATGAGGAGGTGAGATCTGGTGAGAGATCTTCACACCACTGAGGCTGTGGCCTACAAGGGTGTAGTGAGACTCTGGACATTTCTTCTCTTTTTACACTTTCCAGCCCTAAGGTGGATGGTATCTCTTTGCCACATTATAACTGCTATCCTGTTATACCACAGCAGTATATGAGTGCCCATGTTTACAGCAGCCTAATTTGTAATAGCTAAATCTTGAAACAGCCCAGATGCCCAACAATGGATGAATGGATAAAGAAACTGTAGTTTTTATATACAGTGGAGTGATACTCCACCATAAAGGATAAACTTGAGACATTTTTAGGTAAATGGCTATACCTTGAGATCATACTTTTAAGTGAATTAAATTAGATACACATGTTTAAATATCACATTACAATTCAAAATATATAATAGATATTGGGAAGTAGGAAGAACATGTTCAGATGGGAAGGGGAACAAGGGAGAGAAAGGAAAGGAACAAAACCCACAGAACAGCTGAGGGAATAAGGTTGGGGCAACACACACAAGGACTTCATCGGGGACACTTTTGAAAAACTGGAATCCCAATAAAAACAGTAGGACCATTTTTATACATATTAAATCTCACAATAAATATAGCACTTTTAAAAATAAATTTGCTATGGAAGTGGGAATGAGAAGGTTGAAGTCTGTAAATTATCATAGAGTAGAAGATTGTCTGAAATCAGAAATTGTAACTCTAGACTTACAACACAGGCAGTACAATAGGGTAACTGAGGTGTCTGAGGTGTATCCGTGAGCATGCATGCATTTTGCGAAATCTTATGTGGTTTGCTGATGAAGCAAATGGAAGAAAAAAAAGGCCTGGGAATTGAACCCAGGGCCTTGTGGTTGCCAGGCAAGCACTATGCTAAGTTACATCCCCAGATTGCAAATGTAAAATTTCATGTTATGCTCTAATTGTTTCCTAATACAGCAATTATGCTGGAATCTACATTTTCTAAATAAGCATTATAACAGAAGTGAGTACGCATCCATACAATGGAATAGTACTCAGTTATAAAAAGGAACCAACCTTGGAAACATCTAACAATATGGATAAATCTTTAAAGCACGATGATAAACTAAATCTTAGTGAAAAAAAGCTACATGCTCATTTCATTTACATATTATTTAAAAAGTGAAATTATCAAGGCAAGAATTAATAGTTGCCAAGAACTAAGGATCACAGAAGGTGACTGAAAAGGAGACCCAAATTGTACACATAAAAATGACCGATTGAATTATACCTTAATAAATCCGACTCCCTGTTCCTCCACATACAATGTTGAAGGTTACAGATAGAAAAATAAGTCAAAATGAAATAAACAAAAAGTGAGCCAGTGATGGGCTCTGAACACAGATAAGGTTCTTAAGAAACTTTTTCTCTCTCCTTTTAATTTTTTGAAACAGGGTCTCAATATGTAGTTCACCCTGGCCTCAAACTTGGGGCATTCCTCCCGGCTCAGCCTCCCAAATGCTGGGATTACAGGCATGTGCCAGCATGCCCATCATTGGTAATTTCTCTTCACAGTCTTGTTCTCAGCTTTCCGTATCTCAAGAAATTTCTTTGTTCCTTTGTTTTAACCGCAGAAGGGTTTCTTAAACTCTCCTACATCGGACATGAATAACAAAGCTCATTGTGTCCCTGACCGGTTCCTTCACTTCCATTGCCCCAAGGGCTTGCGTGGATGTGTCTGATTTTGTGCTGGTTAACCCTCAGCTGTTTTACATTTTTTATTTTGAGACAGGATCTTGCTAATCAATAAATAACCCAAACTAACCTTGAATTTGTGGTCTTCCTGCCTCAGACCTTCCAGAGTGCTGGGATTACAGGCACGCAGCACAATGTGTAGGTCAGATTTTTCTTGCTAGTCTTATTAAGAGTATGCAGGGTTAGCCGGCAAAGCCTGGGGACAGCACACCTAAGAGAAAAAGCTCCAGAGGTAAATGGGGCTTGCATCAACTTCAAAGCAAATCCTCCCAAGGCACCAGGGTGTTAGCACTTCCCTTAGACCCAGCTACTCAGAATTCTAAGGCAGGCAGATCACAAGTTTGAGGCTAATGAGATGAGACAGGATAGAGAAAAAGATCAATAAATTTGAATATGGATCAATGAAAAGAATCTACACTAAAATAAAGAGAAAAAAATTATTAAAAATAAAAAAACAACACATCCAAGAGAGGCAGAAAAATACTGTATTAAAGTAACATACATGAGAGCCAGGTATGGAAACTGGCCAGCATGTAGGAGACTGAAGCAGGAGTTCACCGAGTTTGAAACCAGCCTGGCCTACATAGTGATTTCAAAGCCAGCCTAAACTACATCGCGAGACCCTGCCTCTAAATAGACAAGCAAACATACCTGCATGCACTTGGACTCCCAGAGAGGGGAGAGAAAATGAGTTTAAAAATCAAATATATACATATATATAAAATCATGAGTGATTAGAGGCATCACTATCAATCCAAAATTCTCAGGCATCCATGTAATATAAATACAATGAAAATGACAGACACAACATAAGCAACTGTTGAAAACACAAGATAAAGAGCAAATTTTAAAAGCTGCTAGAGGAAAAAAGATCTATTACATACAGGGAAGCAGCAAGACAAATGTTGAATATAAAGACCAATGGGGCAGAGAAGACAGTGTAATAGCATCTTTAAAACCAAGCTAGAATTCTATAGTTAGCAAAAACAGCCTTCAACAATGAGTACAGGACATTTTCAGATCATAAACACTACTAAAAGAAAGCTCTTAAGGTTTAAGGAAAACAGTATCAGACAACGCTAGATCTGTAAGAACTAGAGAACCAGAAAGGGTAACAATCCAGGAAAATATAAAATATTCTATTTTAACAACTTCCTGCTAGATAGTACCATATATCTATTCTTTAAGCACATCAGTCGTGTGTTGTACAAGACATGCCATTCATAAAAATAAACATCATACAGCAAAAGTACAAACCATGGGATGGAGAAAACACATGTCTATGGAGGAAGAACCTCTTCTTATTTCTAAAGTAGTGCAAAAGTAAAGATAAAGCGATACTAAATTATATTCAATTTACAAAAAAAGAAAATATAAATAAAATTTAAAGACAAGCATGGACGACTCTCAAAGTAATGATGCTAACTGTAACAAACTGGCCTAGAAAAAAACACATGTGACACAATCTCGTGTGTGTAACATACGGTATGGCACCGGGGCCACTGCCCCTCTCCGGGCGGGCGGGCGGCAGGGACGCAGCCCCGGGCCCCAGGCGCTGCGGGGCCTCCCGTGGCGCCACTCGGACGGCGGCGACAGCGGCGGCACCAGGTCACACTCAGCCAGTTCAGGCCACGCGACGCAGGCGGCGGCTGCCACTTGGAGACCCTCCCGAGCCCGTTTTTCCACGGCACCAACGCTCCCAACAGTCACCGCCACCCGCGATGAAGTCTCGACCCAACAACACACCTGCCACACGGCCCAACTTGGCGGACACGCTGGCCACGCTCTCCAGGCTTCGCACCTCCGAGGGCCCGGGGCAGCAACGATCCTCCAAGGCCGGGCCTGCTGCAAACCTCGCCGGCCGGCAGGGGCTCCTCCCCACCCGGCCTGCGGGCGGCCTGGGTCCCGCCCCCTCCCACCCCCTTACCCGCCTCCTCCCACCCCCTTACCCGCCTCCTCCCACCCCCTTACCCGCCTCCCCTGCGTGCAGCCCACGTGCCCCTCCCCCGCTGGGCGCAGCAGCCGGCGCCCCCCACCCCCGGAAGGGCTGGCGAGGCAGACGGGCCGAGCCAGCCTCCAGGGGCACCCAGGAGGGCCGGGCCCGGGAAGTAGGCAGGGCGAGGGGGTTCCTTAAGGTCGCGGATGACCGTATGAAAGCGTTTGTGTGGTGGTGAGTGCGTGGTGAACTTCTTGGGTCACTTAGGTCCTGCAGCAATTTTGCTTTAGGGAGGCTTTTTCTCTAATGCGTAATATGCAGGAGTAGGCCACACATTTAGGATGCTGGGGGCAGAGGGGAAAGGGCTGCAAAATCTTTCCCTCACCAGCACTCCACCCTCCCTTCACCCCAGTCTTGGGAGGAAAGGAGAAATAGTGTCTAAAAGCCAGAAGGAGCGGCCTTGTTGTCCTTGAGTGTCCACCTTTTAGAAGTCACATCTCCCTGGTGTGGTTGGTGCAGTCTGTAATCCTAGCACTCGGGAGGCTGAGGCAGGAGGATGGCGGTGAGTTCAAGGTCAGCTTGGGCTACACAAGCGAGTTCAAGACCAACCTGCAAGGGCCAGGGATATATCACAGTGGCACAGCACCTGCCTGGCAAGCACGAGGTCCTCAGTTCGATTCCCGGTACCAAAAAAAAAAAAAAATCTCAGACTGCACTATCCAGTGAGAGCCCGTCTCAAAAAAAAAAAAAAAAAATAGAAGAAGAGGGAGAGGGCAAGTCACACCTGCAAACAGGAAGTCACCCCATTGTCCCTCGCTGGGGAGCCTCCCCTGAGTGGCTGTAGGAAGGGTACTAGAAGGGCCCTCTTGGCGTCACCTGGCTCTCCCTGCCTCCCAGGCCTGTTGCTGTTGTACCTATGATTCTTGTTCCTCTCCTCTTTGCCACCGTTTATTGCTGGTTGTGGCCCTCAGTGGCTCTGTCACTCGTCTCCCCTGTCTCCCACAGGGCTCCTAGGGCCGAAGAGCTGGCTTGAGTCAAAGGCCAGGCTCTGCCCAGTGGGAGACTCCAGTGTCCTGTCCCGCAGGCTCCCAGCCTTTCTTATGCATCAGAGGAAGTGGACCTGGGAGGGCTTGCCTTTGGGTTAGTTACTAAACTTTAATAAGGCTTTTTTTTTTAATGTTGTGTATATATATATATTTTTTAATGTTGTATATATATATATATATATATATATTTTTTTTTTTTAATGTTTTATATATATATATATATTACGTTTAGAAAAATGATGGAAAAATAACACACCAAAATATTAATAGTGGCAAACGATGAGGGGTTTTTCCTCTGCTTGAATTTTCTTCAAAGAAAAGCATACACCATTTTTGTCTAAAATTATTTACAATTACATATAGGAATTCTACACTGAAATAAAATCATTCATAGTACAACAAAACATGAATTACAATTTTTTAAAAAATAATTCCATATAGGGAGAAAACGTGGTGGGGGGAATGAAGATACATCTAAAGGCGTTATTCATGCTTGTACCACAGGAAATTTTGGTTTATTTCTCTTTGCTTAATATTTTCTACATTTCACCATAATTGCTTTTTCTAAATTTGTGTCATTTGTTTTTGTGGTGCTGGGGATGGAACCCAGGGCCTTGTTCATGGAAGGCAGGAGCTCTACCACTGAGCCACATCCCCTGCGCTTCGTTGCTTTTTATATAATGAATGACAGTGAAAGCATTTGTTTTGCTTTGTTTTAAGAAGACCAAGACAAAGATCTCTTGCTTGCTTAACTCCCAGAAGACTCTATCATGCTGCCAACTGAATTTCCAGCACTTGGGGTGAACTCATGGATGAGCACAATCAGCCTCCACAACTGCAGGGTCCACACACACAGATGCAAACCAACACAGATAGGGAATATTTTTCAAAACTGTACCTGCACTGAACATGTACAGACCTCTTCAGTTGTCATTGTTTTCTAAATAACATAGTATAACTATTCGCCTGGTGTTTACCTAGTATTAGGTATTTTATGTAGAGATTATTTACATTATATGGGGACTTGCATGGAGCTTATATGTAAACACTGTGCTACTTTAGATAAGAGGCTTCAGCCTCTGATGTTTAGTATCCATGGAGACTCTGGAATTTGGTGTCTTGCAGATACCAAGGGTATTTACAGAATAAATGAATAAATAAGTGAATGAACACACGAATATAGAGCTTGAACTGAAAGAAGGAAGAGACAAAGAAGAACATTGAGTCTTCAATTTTTATTTGTTCCTTTCTGTCCATTAAAGTCTACAAGAGGCACAATTCTCAGAAATAAAGAATTTGAAGCCTGAGATGGGTGGTAATTCACTTCCCCGGCTTGGGTGATGAAGTCCTTTCTAGCAACTGAGACATGCGTGCTAGACACTGATGATCTTGGTGGATTTTAGGAAAGCAGATAAGTTGTGAAATATTGAAGACGAGCAGACAGCTTTCCCAAAAAGGAAAAGATACTAGGTTCCAAGAACTTCAGAGCAGTCAGATCTTCTTTTCTAGGCAAGATCCCATACCTTGGCAGTTCTTGTTGAGAAACTTGGGTCTGCTTGCTAAGAAGGAAGTGGCCACCACAAGTCAGCATGTGTGTTCAGGGTGAGGCAAGCTGGACTTGTCCCATTTCCTTCTCTGGCAATGGACTTTGAGAAGAAGGGTGGGAAAGAAAAAATTACAGATGAAGGACAGAGGGGAATCTCTCCTGGAGCCCTCCATTCAGGGCACCCATGGGTGCCTGACTCAATAACGCCTCTGCATAGGAAGAGGAGAATTTGGGCACTGCTGTAGCATTTTTCTCCATAAACCTAGTTTTGTGTCTGCACACTGTATTGCTGGCTACTTGTTCTTACTCACTTAATAAAGGACGAAGGAAGATATAAGGGAAATAAATTATCTGGAAGAGGCTCTAAACCTTCACCGTGAGTCATCAAATGAGGAAACATTTTTATTAGGAATTTTGCACTTCTTTTGCTTTATTGAAGTTAATCTTTTATTTAGAGAAAGCACTACAAACTATTTTTTCTCACTATTGTTTTATTTCATTGTCAATAGAGATAGGTAACTCTCTGCTTTTCTGATATTTTTTATAGAATGGTTATGGTTTGTGCCTGCATGTCCTCCCAAAGCTTCATAGGGTCATAGGACTTTTTCAGAGATGGCTGAATCTAGAGTGTGTGATGCTTGGATGCAGGGCATGTGGTTAATAAGTCAGTCCACTGATTTTGGTTTGGTATAGTTATGGCTAAGGTTAAGAGTATGAGTGCCACACCAGCCCTTTGGCAGGTAGCCTGCATATAATATAAGGGACTGAGAGTCTTATCTCATGCTAGTTGCTTTTGCTGCTTTGTGGGTGCCATGAGCTGTTCTCTGCGAAGCCACTCTGCCTTAGAGCCAGGAAATTATGGACTGAAACCTCTGCAAACTGTGAGCTAAATAAATCTTTCCCCATTATAATTTTGGGTATTGGGGATTTTGCCTCAGAGCAAGAAAAGTAACTAAGACAAGAACTTTATTAAATAGCCAAGGATTTGGTTCAGAGATATCTTAATAGAAGAAAAAATTCTTTGGAGTCAGTTGGAAAGTAGTGGTGTGTTCAGTGCAGGATGGCAGAGATCCTCCACTATGTCCTCCCACCTAAACCCTATTAAAATAATAATGAAATAAATGAATAATAATGAAAAAGAATTAAAGGTGGAGTGTGCATAAAAGAAGGGAGAGTTGCCCTCCAGAGTTTCCAGCAAATTTCTGGATAATGAAATAAGAATGGAAGGCTGCAAACAACAGATCAAACTTACATAGGCCAGAACCCAGGACATGCACCAGAGGAGGCAGCAGAAGAGATGCTAGGCGTCCTGGGAACGGGCAGGGGAAGGAGGCCTGGGAAGTGGCCAGGAGTCATGAAGATAGTCCAAAAGCAGCTACATATTGATAGGTGTCCTCCCATCCACAACATGGGGACATACAGGTGTCAACATAAAAATTGCACCCAAATCAAACGGGCAAGGAAGACTCAACGTGTAGAAATAATTGTGTAACACCCGCATATACATTCTAGCCCTTTTCCTGTCCTGGGCACTGTATCAAGAGCATTATAATTTCTCAAAAATATCTATTGAATGCCTGAATTACCAAGATTATGTGACTCACTGGTTTGACTCACAGTCTTCAGCCCACTGCAATATCAGACACAATCCGCTATCACAGGGAGGTTCTGTTTGGGTATTACATTAAGGATGACCTCCTAGAAATAGCTCAATCTGAATTAATTAGGGGAAGTAATGCTCAGTGCATTTTCCTTGACCTTTTCTTGCAATTTTTTTTCAGTACTATGCAGGAAGCAAGGATTGTTCCTCCCATATTGTTAATTAGTATTTTATTAATCTGCAGAGAATATTTACACAATATTAAAGAAATATTAAAGTAAAATATCAAAAAGTAAAGAAATATTAAAATATTATTTAAAATATTAAATATTTTGAAGTAAAAAAAATGCAAATTTGAAATTTTACTGGCAGTTAATAGACTCACACAGCCCAGCAAGGAATCTGAAAACTTTTCCAAAGCTCTTTGTTGTATTCAGGGGTTGCAAGGAGAACAATTACGTACAGGACACAGGATTTATAATATTATTTTATGACTCTCACTCAGAGTTAAATACAAGAAAGTGCAGGAAATCTGTCCACAACACTAAAGACCTAGAAAATCCAGCCAAGGACCTAGATCCCACAGTAATATCCTGCATGAGTCCAGCTGAAGACCTAGAGCCTATGACAATGCCTCCCAGAAGTCCAGCTGGAGATCTAGGGCCCACAATGACTCATGCAAGTCTGTTTTATGGATCTGCACTGGGAAGGCCCCAAGGTAAGCCCTGGAAGCTAGAAAATCTATGCCAGCAGGGTGAAGGAGCTGTGCCAGTAGGTTGAGGGTTCTACATTGGAGCCAAGATGCTCAAAGTAGGGACCCGGGCTGCCCTGAAAAGTACCACAGCCATCCTTAGGAACAATGAGGCCCCGAGCTCATCTGATGATAAAAACAAGTGAGTATGTGTCAGGAAGCCAGTGAGTGTGACAAGCTTCTCCTGGGGGTTAAACAGCACACATCTTCCCCTCTGGAGTCAGGAAGTGATGATGTTCAGTGTAAGGAACTGAGCTCCCCCAAAGAGAACCACAACCATTCTCAGTGACAAGGTCCCAAGCTCCTCCGATGATAATGGCTGAATTCATATCAGGGAGCCAGCATGACAAGCACCTCTAGGAGAACCAACGGATCCAAACAACACTTAAGAGAACTCACAACACCTCACTCTTCCTCGCCACATCTCTTTATATGCTGGCAACTTTCCTCAGGTGGGCCGTCTACACTCAGCACCACGCTGATTTCATTCCGCTGGTGTTAAGTTGCCCACCAGTTTTTCATCCATAACAGTCTTGGAGGAGACTTGTACCAGGTTGGCCATTAAATGTGGTTTGAAGGGGCTGCGGGTCTAGCTCGATGGCATTAAGTGCCTGCTTGGCAAACAAGAGGTCGTGAGTTCAATCTCTGGTACCAAAAAAAAAAAAAAATGTGGTTTGAGACTGTAAGGAATTGGAAATTCTGGAACCGGAGAGAATGGAACAGTATATGCATTTCATGAAAAGTAAGAAGCAATAAAAATCACAATACATGTCTAAAATCCAGTGTTGAGTGTTTTGCAATGGGGCAAACAGGTTGAGATTCACCACATATCATCATCTATGTGCATTAAAGTCCTACACATGATGCACTACTTCATGTTTGAGAATGCGTTTGGATTTAAATAATCAAAAGGAGGTGAGTTAAGGGACACACATTAAACACATCAGAGTGAGCACTGTCAGGGGAAGGAGAAATGGAATAAAATAGAACATTGACCAGAACTAAACAGATGCTGGTGAGGGCCCGTGTACTACTGGGAGGCAGGATTAATTTGAGATTAATTCCTGGGTACCCATTGTTAAGGAGATGAGGAAGAAAGAGGGAGGGAGATACAAGGGAGTGTCCCTTAACTCAACAGTGGGTCCCCAGAAACTCTTTTCTTCTTGAATCAGGAGCAAATTAATCTCCCAAAATTTAAACCTCTTATGTACTAATATGTTCTCTCTTCTTTTCTTTTCACATCAGGAACAAGTTAATCTCCAAAATTCCAACCCTTTTCCCTATAAAATATGGCAGTAATACCTAACTAACCAGATTATGACATCTATAAAACATCTAGCTCACAAAGGAGTGTATAAGTCAGTTTTTTTGTCACTTAAAATATCTGAGCTTTAAAGATTATGGTTTATTTTGCCTTGTGAGTTTTAGCCCATCCAGACACATGGCTTTCAGATGTGTGGGAGGAATGATGCTGGTAACAAGGGGACACATGTGTCAGAGTGAGAAGTTGGTCTCATAGCCAGGAAGCAAAGGAGGAACTGAGAAAGGAGTCCCACGGACTACTCATAGGCACACTTGCAGTGACGTAAGGACCTCCACCCAGGCCTCCTGCCCCTAAGGGTTCCGCCTCTCCACAGCCCCACCCTGGGCCATGTCTTTAATACAGGGATGTTTGGGGGATTGTTAGATCCAACTACAACAAAGAACATGCATATTTTTCCTTCAGGGGTAGGAAGTGATCATGACAAGGCTAAGAAAAAAAAGCCTGGGAAAGGTGCAGAACGATGACTGAGGGGTTTTTTGCTCTTCAGTGAGAATGTTTTTAGATGCTTCAGGCCCTGTACCTTCTGTTTCCATGGCTCTGTGGGTCCTTCCTGTCTCCTCCTCGGTGTGAAGTTTTCCTCCTAGTCTCCTTATACAATCTGGGAGTTGTACTTGGCCTCTCATCATAGTTAATTCCTGACTTTCCAATTCAGCTGCCAGGAACTAAGACTCAAAATCCAAATCTGAACTCTGCTTCTTTCTGGACAGCCCACTATTATGGACTGTGAAGAAATCAAAAGAAACCATATAGTTTGATAGAGTGATTTGTCCTCAATCTAGAGCAGCACAGAATATTAAAGAGAGGAGGCAAGTAGATAAGAAAAGAGTTTTAATAAGCAGGGAGGGAACGGAGGGAGTCACCACAAGGAAGGCTGTGACGCTCTCCCTGCAGACAAAGGGCCGGTTCTGCCTGATAAAGCAGGGCTCTGGTGGCTGGTGTGAGCTGATTTATTTTGTGAGAGTGCAAGGGATTGGGTAAAGCTTTACATTCCTGAGCTTTGGCAGACTTTTGGAAGGGAGAAGCCATAAGGGCTTCTGGGAAGGAGGTGTGCATTATCATGGCACAGCTTTGAACCATTACCATGATGATTGTGCTGTCTTCTCAGATGGGGTGGGGGGATCTAACATAGTTATTTGCAAGGGCCATGTTAGCAGCTGTTCGCTGTAGCAGATGAATCCCAATGAAACAACTCCTGAGGACCACCCTGACTAGAATCGTTTCCACTCTCCCAGCCAAGGATCCCCCAGCCCCAGTGAGTCAGATAGGCCCAGGTGAGGGATGATGGGGAAAGAAACTGTTCTCAGGGCTGGGGATTTAGCTCAGTGGCCTAAGCGCCTGCTTGGTAAGTGCAAGGTCTTGATTTCGATCCTTGGTACCATAAAAAAATTTTTTAAATTTTTTTTAAAGAAACTGTTGGGCCAGGGATTTAGCTCGGTGGCCTGAGTGCCTGCCTGGCTAATGCAAGGTCATGAGTTGGATCCCTGGTAACCAAGAAAAAAATAATAATAATAATAAGGAAACTGTCCTTTGTGCTGTCAGCAAGAGCCTGAAGGAAGGTAAAATGTGGATTTAGGAAGGTAGGAAAAAATGTGAGCAACACAAATGTCTGTCACAGAAATCGGTGATCAGTAAAAAAGTCTGTCACTTAATCAATAGGCTATTCTTACCGAATATGAAAACAATTTTTGGAGTAAGCACAAAGGAAGCGGGTACTTTAGAAAATCCTCACTGTCGTCATGCATCAAGCTGTATCTTTTATCTAGCATCTATCTAGAATGTGGCAGGAATTCATGGTGATCCTGTACAAATACTACCTCTACTAATAAAAACAAGTTGTGAGGTAGGAGTTACTAGTTCATTTTCCAGGTGGGAAAAGCAAGGCTAAGACAGGCAAACATATTTATCCAAAAATTATATGGTCAGTAATTTTAGCAAGAACATTCACGGTAAGAATGTAAAGCTGGACTTTTGGGTTCAAATGTTACCTTGCAGTGGATTCTGTGTGACCCAGAAGAAGCTACTTGTCTTCAATAACCTTCAATGTTTATTTTGTGAATTTATGAGATGATGTATACCAACTCCCCAAAATACAAAATATTTTCTTCATTTCTGCTTCATGCAGGAAGTATATTTAGTTGAGCAAGGAAGAAGTGCTTAGAGGAGAAATAAGACAGAGGGCAAAAATTTGCAAAATACAGAGGCAAGTTTTTGTGCCATTTTTTAGTATTAGGAAGAAGATAAACGTCTTTATACCATAATAGTATTTTTCATAGTTCATGTGCTATGAATAACTTAAATATTTCTCTCAAAGGCATCTTCCTCCACCCTGACACTCATAAAGGAACAGGGAGTTATCCCTTTCATCTTCACGATATAATCAGTCTTCAAGTTACTTGTTTTCTAAAATACATTATATCTCCAAGTTGCCCATCTGTTCTATCTCTGCTGCCTCCAGTATAGTGCAGGTCAAGACCATGTCTCATCTGGCATCTGACTGTATCTATCTAGTTCTTTCTTTGGAGAGTGACACCTAATTGAAAACACTTCAGTTACATCCATTGCTTTTAGGATGAAAATTACTGATTAACCTGCCCTATAATCACTATTATGTTGGTTAGGGTTTTCTAGAGGAAATAGAAACCATCGCATAGCTGCTCAATCCCAGCAGCTGGAAGCCTCAGGCCAAAAAGGATCATAGATGCAGTGGCAGTCCAAGGCTGAAGGCCTGGAGGCTCCCTGGAGAATTGCTGTGTGAGCTTACGTTGATTGAGAGACTGAAGAAGCTGGAGTGTGATGTCCACAAAGATGTCAGTAGCAAAGGATGCACCTTCACAAGCTGAGTCAACTTTTCAGGTGCTGGAAAGCTTCCTCCTTCTTCCACTACATTTTTTTTTTTTTTGTGCCGGGCATTGAACTCACGACCTCATGTTTGCCAAGCTGGCACTTAGACCACTGAGCTAAACCCCCAGTCCCCTTCTTCCACTCTTATTCCACACACACTCAAGCCTGTTGAACAGTGCTGCCTGTATTCAGGTTTTCCCTTTTTAGTTCACTGATCCACAAGTAGGTTGTCTCTGGAGACACCCTCATAGACACACTCAGGCGCACCCAGAAGTATATACTTTATTTACCTCACAAGCATCACTCAGTCCCATCAACTTGACAATCAGTAGCAGCCATCAATGCAGTGCTAGTCTACCTTTCTCTCCAGAGCCTCAAAATCCTTCTTTCCATTCTCCATTCAACACATATTCAGCTCCCAAAATACACCAGGCTTTTTTAAAAAAACATTCTAATAAGCTGTTCTCTATTAAAGGATAATGGTTTCTAACAGTTAAAACCATGACCCCCATGTGAACACTTTTTAAATGTCAAATATTATTTTTAAATCATCAACAAAGTAAACAGTAAAGTGTTACAACTGTTGAGAGGAAAATTCAGATATGGCTTTATATATAGAAAATCCAAAGAATTCCACTAAAAACTGCTATTGCAATAAAGGGATTCAGCAAGGTTGCAGGATATAAACTCAATATGTGAAAAATACTTGTATGTTTGTACACTATCAATGAACACTCTAAGAATGAAATTAACAGACCAATTAAATTTACAATAACGTCAAATGAATAAAAGTCAGGCATACAGATAGAACCCTGGGCAACTGATGAAGGAGGATCACAAGTTTGAACTCAGCCTGGGGATCTTAGCAACTTATCAAGACCCTTTCTCAAAGTTTAAAAAAGAACTGGGGATACAGCTCACTATGAAAGTCTTGAGCTCAATCTCCAGTACTGTAGCAAGTAAATAAATGAAATGAAATAAATAAAATACTTATGAATAAATTTAACAAAAGAAATGTAAGATTTGTACACTGAAAATTATTTTAAAATCTCTGAAAAAATTAAGTAAAGCTAATTAAATGGAAAGATAGCCCACATTCATGGATTGGAAGACTTAATCTTATATAAATAATGGTAGTTGGCTACAGATTCAATGCAAGAGCTAGAAAACCCCCAACTAGCTTCTTTGCAGAAATCGGAAAGCTGATCATAAAATTCAGATAGAAATGCAAGAGATCAAGAATAGCAAAAACAAAACAAAACTCCGAAAAAGAAGAACATTATGGGAGCTTTCACACTTTCTGCTTCACAATTTATTACACTGTTCTGGCAATCAGGATGATGTGGTAGGGACAGAAGAATAAAAATATTGATTGATATAACAAAATTGAGAGGTCAGAAGTAAATTCTTACATTTATGACTGGTTGATTTTTGACAAGGGTAACAAGATAATTCAACAGGGGAAAGAAAGTCCTTTAAGCAAGTAATCCTAGAAAAAGATACCACAAGCAAAAGAATAACATCGGGCTGGGAATTTAGCTCAGTGGCATAAGTGCCTGCCTGGCAAGCGTGAGGTCGTGAGTTCAATCCCCAGGACTGAAAAAAAAAAAAAAAAAAAAAGAATGCCAGGTGTGGTGGTGCACACCTATAATCCCAGAATTTAGGAGGCTGAGGCAGGAGAATCATGCAAGTTTGAGACCAGCCTGGGGTACAAAATGAGTTCAAGTTCAGCCTGAACTGCATAGTGAGACTTTGTCTCAAAAAAGACAAAAAAAAAAAAAATGACTTTGACCCTTTCCACCAGAACCACCATCTTCCAGTAATTTGCTAAAATGATGGACACAAAAGGAAAGCGGAGGGTTGGGGTGCCTGGTATATGTTCTCTAGGCCTTTTAGAAAACATGAGATTGTTCCTTTGGCCACGTACACATGAATCTACAAAAAGGGTGTTATTGTAGAGATCAGGGGGATGGGTACTGTGCAAAGAGGAAGGTCACATAAATGTCACCATGGCAAAACAGGAAGAGTCTACAATGTTACCCAGCATGCTGTTGGCATTGTTGTAAACAAGCAAGTCAAGGACAAGATACTTGCCAAGAGGATTAATGTGCATATTGAGCATATTAAACACTCAAAGAGTCATGAAAGCTTCCTGAAATGTGTCAAGGAAAATGATCAGAAAAAGAAGGAAGCCAAAGAGAAAGGTATTTGGGTTCAACTACAGTGCCAACCCGCCCTGTCCAGAGAAGCACACTTTGTGAGGACCCATGGGAAGGAGCCTGAGTTGTTGAAGCCTATTCCTTATGAATTCATGGCATAAACTGAGGATGGAGCTGGGTCATTCAGTACCTAATTGGTGGCTAAGTGTTCTAGGCCCTGCTTAAAATTTTAAAAAGTCATCTTGTGTTTTAAGGATGGTTTACTTCACTGAACAGATGTGTGTGCTTTGACCACAGAAACAAGTATTTGGAGAGGAGTCTACCTGGTTAATTGTGTGGGGTTTTTACTCTTCAGTGTTTTTCTTGCTGAAAGATACTGTGGAGGTGTTGTGAAGGTGTGTACCCAAGTGACCAAATATTTATGGAATGTTTATATTGGCTCGAAGAGCCTGTAAATCACTATAGGGAAAAGATGCATTAAAATAAAATGAAAGTCACTTCAGTTAAATAAGTGGAAGTCCATTTCAGTTAAAAAAATTGCTTGAAACGCACACACACACACACACACACACATAAGAATGACACTGGTCCCCTTACATGATACACAAAAATTAGCTCAGTGAAGCTTTCAAATAACACATTTTTTAGCAATCAGGAAAGCTAAAACAAATCTACAAATCGACGGAGATTTACCAATATCCACAGAGCAATAATCAATTGTCCCCAATGACAAAATTCATTTCTCTAGATAGGAGGGAGAAAGGAGAAGAAAGAAAGGGGATAAAATGTTAAGGTGTGTTACACACACTTTCTAAATCCCCAGTGATAAATGTAATCAGTATTTACTGCAAACTTGTACTAATAAAAAAATAAGAATCATTTGCATTGTTAAAAGTTTTCATAGCTTACAGGGTCCTAAAATAATTCATAGACAGTGAAAAACAGAACTCCCTAGGAAATCAGACAATCCAACAGGGTACCCTAGAGAAGACACCCAGTGATTTTTTTTTTTTTGTCTTTTTGAGACAGGGTCTCTCTATGCAGTTCAGGCTGGCCTTGAGCTCACTTTGTAGCCTAGGCTGGTCTCGAACTCACAAGGATCCTCCTGCCTCAGCCTCCCTAGTGCTGGGATTACAGGCATGAGCCACCACACCCAGTTCCAGTGATCTTTTGTTGGGGGAGATAGATTCATATCAAAGACTTCTAAAGTTTTTCTCAAAATTTCCCTTGCAGGGCTTTCCTCTTACTGTCCCTAGTCATTTTCACCCTGCAAGTCTTAGTTAAATAGCAATTGCTATAAGACACTTTCCTTGTCCCCAAACCCAGTTCAGTATTTGGTGTTGTTCTCTTACAGAGCAACTTGGACTCATCACAGTTCACTTCACTCCTCACGGTTTGAAATTTGAGATATTTTTCTACAGTAGTTTTTTTATTATTCAGCTATCATGAGACCATATATTTATTTTGCTCACCACTATATTCCAATTGTCTTTCCTGGGACTTAGATAGAAACTCAATAACTTTGAGTCAATTTAATCCATCAATGAACTCACTAATTGGTACTGCGACAGATGTGTGCTACTTCAGTGCTTGTTGTTAGCATCACCTGTAAACCATGATTCTGAGGAAGGGAAAGCGGCTTTTAATTTAGGCTTTATCCTGAATTTTGCTTCATGAAAATTGTAATATCTGAACAAAAGCTCGTATACTTTCTTGAAGATTTTTTATCGGGTGGACCTGATTTTATTAAGGAAGTTCAGTTTCTCTGATATTTTGAATAGCTCTTTCTTTCTGTAGAGAATTTGGGGTCAAACTGTTTATACAGGATAATGAAAAAACTATTAACTTTTTAAAAATTTACTTCTTTTATTTTGCACTTTAGTTGTATACAATAGTGGGGTTTCATTTTGTTATATTTGTACATTCCTATAACATGCTTTTTTTTCCTTTGTGAGACAGGGTTTCACAATGTAGCCCAGACTAACCTCAAACTCACAGTGATCCTCCTGCCTCAGCCTCCCAAGTGCTTGGATTGCAGGCAGGCACCACCATGCCCGGTGCTGTAACATGCTTTGATCATTTCTAATATTAGTCTTAAAAATAAATTGTATATAAATATTCATGGCATATATAGTTAACCCAAAAATGTAAATAAATCAATGTCTTGTCTCTTGATGGGTGTATGCTATCTATGGCCATACCACCATGAATGTGCCCAATCTCATCCATGGGTGACTGCTTAGATTATTGTATGGCTATACTATGGGATACTATTCAGCCTTAAAAAAGAACATACCACTTAGTATAACTTTGATAGATCTCAAGGCTTTGAGTGGAAAAAAAAAGGTCAGTATCAAAGATTGCACATCATGTAATTCCATTTATTTAACAGTCTCAAAATGTGAAGGACAAATAAAATAGAGCCGTATCCTGATTGTGGTGACAGTAACATGAGTCCATGGTCATGAAAAAATTCATGAAACTATATGCCAAAAAGGTGCATATCAAAATTGGTTAAATTTACTAAGGTTTTTTTAGTTAATAATACTGTACTAGGGTCAACTCCCTAGTTGCAATGATTGTGAAAGGGTTTTGCCCTAGAATAATTTACATGATATTATGGCGGTGGGAGGCAGAATCAAGGGATGTTTACCCTGTGCTCACTTCCTCCTTCCCCTATTACAACTTCCTTTTTCCTCTCCCAGTGCATGCAAAAAAAGTTCCAATCAGCTCCTCGCGTGTCTAAGCGCCACCCCTGGTCAGAGGTGATATGTGTATCCCATGCCCCACATTCTGGTCAGAGGGAGCCAGGCCGTCTATGGTTGTGCAATCCTCTCCACATCCTTGGAATAAAGGCTACTTTTTACTTTATATTTTCTCTTTTATCACACCAAAAACTCTAACAGATTATACTAAAGTTTTGAAAGACATTAACATACGGGGTAGCTGGGAGATAATTGTATTTTTATAATTTCTATGTCAGTTTAAAAAAAATTTAAATAAAAGGCAGAACCCAAAAATTCTTCAGAATATGAAAAATTATTTCTCTCACCATTACTGTAACTTGAACTGTTTGATGGTCTCCTATTCCTTTTTCCATCCTTGTCACAGTCTGGGAAGTTTTTATTTTGTAATCCCATGGAAAAGGTATTGGAATTCTAGTGGGTTAATTCCAATCTACCACTTTCAGTGCAACCCGTGGTGAGAATAAAGACACTAAGACATATTTATAATTATGGGGGCCAAGGGGTCCTGAGTCTGACCTGGATGACAGTTCATCAGAATAAGGGCCTAATGTGGATTTTAGTACTTCATGAAGAAGGGAGTGCATTGAGGATGAGTGACTGTTGACAATGGCAGGAGATACGTGAATACTGGGTGCTGGGCTAGGTGCTGGCCTGAAAGCCCCTCTGCAATATGAAGAGAGGAGGCTATGCAGAAAGGCCAATCTGCAGCATACAATTGAGGCAGCGGTTAAGGTTTAGGAGGAGGTGCTTCAGCTGTGATGTGCAAATTTTTCTGCCTTGGGAAGTCATAGCCTCTTATCTTGAGGTTCAATTCTGTTGACAGCCTTGGAGCAGTAGCTCTACATCTCACCCAGCTCAAGTATGTTTTGATGGGAGTCACAGTCTAGGAAATAGCAATTGTTGCCTAGCTTCAAAGATTACTCATCCCCACATCAGCCAGCCCTATTTACACTGCTTAGAGCCAACTGAAGGGAGACCGAAATGGCTAAACCAGCTCTGTATGTACCAGTACATGGCAATAAGGCCAGGTGTCATGGTTTATTTCAGTGGACCCCAAGCCTCATGAATTATGGACTCAACCAAATCTAGCATTTGTGATTGGATCATTGTCTAGAGCTCTGATTGGTGGTGTGAGTGCTACACTCACCTAGGGGTAGAGTCAGCGTAGGATGTAATGGCCGGAAGGTGTGTGCCTGTCTCTCTCTTGCCAGCTGGTGCCTTGCTGTTTGCAGCCGCTGGGAATGGCTGCCCCGCCACGCCTTGCTGCCTCGGAGTCCGCTGAGTATGGACTGAAACCTCCAAGAACTGGAAGAAATAAACCTTTCCTTCTCTAACTTTGGGTATCAGGTATTTTGTCTCAGTGACTAGTAAAAAGTAACTAAGGCACCAGGTTTACCCAAAATGGAGATAATTGCTCTTTGTTCAAGGAGAGCCCTCTAGGTGATTCTCAACAGTCTGCAAAAATTCATGATCAGAGTCATGAAGCAGGACTTTACTATTAGGCAATTCCTGAACATTAACTGTACGATAATGTATTAAGAGAGCCCTCGGGCTGGGCTGTAAGCAAAGTGATCACAGTGGGGCCACCTATGGAACAGGCAAGAGCAAAAATGGGCTAGCCCCTGGGGTGCCCCTTCTCTGAGAACCCAAGGGGAGAAGCTCTCAAAGCAGGATGAAGAGGGGGTATGGTGCACCGGCAATAATAATCTGTATTCTTGGGCTATGGATTTAGCTCAGTGGCATAAGCACCTGCCTGGCAAGCACAAGGTTGAGAGTTTGATTCCGGATACCAAAATAATAATAATAATAATAATAATAAATCTTTATTCTCCTATGTGACTTTGGCAGGTTTCTTAAGCTCTCTATACCTGGGTCTGCCTATCTATAGAATGGAGATGATATTTCAAATGTTTTTCATGAGAATTGAATTAGTTAATACAGGTATGTTAGCTTTCCTGTTTCTGGAACACCATATTCAACACCCACAATTTAAAGGAAAGAGGTTCAATTTGGCTAACGGTTTCAGAGGATTCAGTCTATGGTTCGCTGGCTCTGAGGCAGAAACATAATGTTAGAAAGGTAAAGCAGAACAGAGATGCTTAGTTCATGGTGGCAGAGCAGAGCAGGGCAACACTGCCAGAGTGAAAGTGGCCAGGGACAAAATACAGCACTGAAAATCATCCTTCCATTACCCACCCAAACATAACCAGAAGTGTGCTTTACTAACCCGCTAGGCAGCTCCCAAGCTAATCAAGTAGCCCTAATATTTAAGTTCAGAATACTCCTTGACACACAAGTGCTTACTGTTCAGCATGCCAGGTACTGGTTTGGTGCTTTGCATTATTTCTAATCAGCACAACTTCCCTATCAAGAGTCATTGGTCGCCTTTCTACTCACACAGGTGTGGAAACTTAACTGGAAAGGTTAGATGATCCTTGCAGCCAAATGAGTTAGTAATGCTAATATAGCAGTTAAGTTTTTGGCTTTGTAACTGACATCCCAGTTTCAGATCTCAGCCACTTAATGCGGAGGTAACTCTGACAAGTTCCTTACTCTCTACAAAGGTTTATTGAACAGCACTGGTCTCTTAGGGTGTTGGGGAGAATTGAATCATATATAAAAAATATCTACCAAATATAGGGGAAAGCAAAATTTTACCTCTTTTCTCTTAGAGTCCCAGCTAGATTAATGGGCTAGATTATTGTAAGAAAATTATGCACAAAAGGTAAGAACAACTGCAATAGGGGAAATGAGAAAAGAAAGAAGGGAAGAGTCTATATATGTATATTCAAGATAAATAACTAGATTATATGTGTAATATGTATATATACAAGATTATATGCATTATATACATATACAAGACAGATAACTATACTACTAATGTCTGTTAGTCCATCAAAAGAAAACTAGTTTGTGCTTTTCTTGTTCAATTGTTTGATCATTTTTTTCAGGCCTATATCTTGTAGTCGGAACAACTACTTTGAAGATTACATTACACAATATATTAACTAGTGTTAACCTCCTATTATTTTGTTTTGAAATTCTGTGTCATTGTTTTTATTCTTTTTTTATTTTAAAAATAAAAGAAAGAAAAAGAAAAGTATGCACATTGATTTAACACAAGCGCTGCATGGAATAAGAACCCTCATAAGGAAATAAAGATCTGAAGAGGCCGTTGGTTCCTTCTGCCCTGAACTGGACAAACAACACAAGTTGTTAAATGTGATAAGGCAAAAGGCTTGGGTCAAGGTAAGGAAGGGACTAAGATAAGGGTAGTTAAGCCACATTTGTTCGTACAGGTGTTACTGCCTTCACCTCCTGGTGCTGGCTAATAAAACTAGTATTTTCCTTATGGTATGAGGAGGGTGTCTCCCACGTGGGAATTTTACCTGTTTTTCAGAACCAAAATGAAAGTCAGAGTCACCTGCATTTTGAAACCTGCTTTTAATTCAAAACAGTCAAAATGCCCTGGGGATGGCATATTCTTAACTTGTTCATAACTAGAGTTCTGAGTTTCCTCCTCTTCATAAAAATGACAAGAGAGTTTAGTCAGGCAAGAGTGAAGTGTCTCGTAGGGATGGAGGGTGACTAATGAGGAAGAGCTTACAGAGAACAGGTAAATTCTGGTAGCTGCAGTGTTTTCATTTATTAGCTTCGGGTTTATTTCTCATCTGAGTGAAAAACATCTCCACCCATCATTAGGAGACAGGGTAATGTCCAAGTCTCCTGGGCAGCAGCCTCACTCTGCCTGCTTCTTTCCAAATGTAAATGAGGCCACCAATAACTGTGCTGTAACTCCTGGAGGATTCCATTCATAAATATAATGTGTTTCCTTTTTTTTTTTGTACCAGGGATTGAACTCACAACCTTGTGCTTGCTAGGCAGGTGCTTAAGCCACTGAGCTAAATCCCCAGCCCCCTTATAGTGTGTTTCCAATGTGACCCATAAAGCATGCCAAAGCCAAAGGGCCTGAATTTGTTCTGCTCTGCTGTCCTGTGCAGTTTGGCTCAGACACTCTGTGGGCTGTTGGTGACAGCATTAGAGAGTGATCTATGGACATATAAGAATTTGGAGACAGTGAAGAAGATGGTTGTGGGAAGCCATACTGAATCCATTCAGCTTATTGAACTCTAGCAAGTGAGGTCAAAGTAGAGGGAACCACAGCCTAAAGTATGAAACAGAGAAGGACCTATGAGATGGGGACAAGTCACCTACATTAAGGAGTTGGTGCGGTCATGATTTAACATGTACATGTTAGATATTAATCATTCTGCTCCTTACAAGCTAACTAGATTGTATGACCGTACCCCAAACTAAATACGGATGTCTCAGCTCTATGCATTTGCCTTGGGATTCCTCCCAGCCCTGTAGTATCTAACCCCAAGCCCTCTGTCTGCTTTTCAAGGTCTCTTTCAAATGTGAATCACTAAATCCCGTCATTTTTCAGCCCAAAGAGGCACATCTCAGATTTCTCTGATGCCCCGTCCCACATTTATTGGGTTCGGCTCCAGGTGCTTGAGATTCTGGGTAACCTAGAAAAGTGTAGACGCTGCTCTCAAGGAACTTCTATCATGGGGGCTGGGCCAGGAGGGGGGCAGTTCTGAGGTGGCACCACTTTGGGGTATTTCTCAGAGTGTATGGTGAATATTTAAATTTTAAAGAAAACATTATGGTCATTAATTCCCCTCAAAATATTCCCCATTGATTTGAACACACTTACTTCACCATTATTTCCAGTATCTGAAGCAGTTCTGGAAACCCTTTTTTGTAAGTGTCTTTATCAGGTGTAATAAAAAAAAAAATATGGTGAATGCAGCTGCCAAGTGTCAGCCAATAAAAAGGCAGGTTTATAAAAACATTATAGTGTTGTCCTCACCCACGTTATTCCTCAGCTCTGGCACCATGTGACTTCTGACTCTTTTCCAAAACCAAAATAACCATGAAAAGTAAATGTGTTTCACTGATTCCGGGCATCCAAGCAGCTATAACAACCCCACCAAAGACACTCGTGAAGGAGCACTTCCAACACAGCTCCAAAAGTGGCAAGCGTGATGGTGAGTCCCAAGCAAGGAGGAGCATTTTGAGAGGAACCAATGGCAATGTGACTCCTACTGGAATAAATATTTAAACGTTAAACAGTCACCATGTGTTGTGATAACAGCTTATAACTGCAGATGGTAAACCAGAGCTTTAGGTGGCTGGGATGCAGGATCACACATTGAGTCCCAAAAGATGAAGAGGATTTGCTCAAAAAGCAAGGAGGAAAGCCTCCTGGGCAGAGAAATTGGTAAAGGTAAAAGCTGGTTGGGTTGGCACCACTTTGGGGTATTTCTCAAATGAAAAAGAAGGCCAGGGTCCCTAGAAGGTCAGAGCTTTGCAAGTCAGCAGGCTGGTGTTGACTGATTTGGGTTTTAGAAAGATCACTGACTTCGAGGTGGAGAATGGATTTGGGGAAAGCAAGCATGAATGTAGAAAGACCAACGAGAAGACTGCACTAGATGTTCACGGTGGGCCTGAAGACACAGCAACAGATTCCCATTTATTCATTACAAAGAGCCAATTTATTGATGGAGGCAGGAATGCCAGGGAATTCAGTGACACTGTGTGCTTGTCGTCTGTCCCTCATTCCCTGGTAAGGAAGAGCCTCAAGGTCGTTTTGTAAACTCCAACCCCAGCTGAAGTTAAACCAGGGACAGGTTATTCTTCCCCACTGGGAAGTGTCCGGCCCACTGGAAATGTCCCTATTCTGTCTAGCAGACTTGCCCCCTGCTAACTCTTGCCTGCTTAGTAAGGGAAAAGTACAAACCATAAAATTCAACTTTGTCTCTCTGCTTCAGATCCCAGGACTTGGCTTTTATTGCCTGGCTTTGAGAAAAAGCAGAAGCAATAATTCAGTTGCATAGCTTCTCAACAACAGAAGTTTATCACTTTTTTACTGAAAGGATACAGTTGCCAAAGGATCAGAAAAACACAGTTCCCAGAGCCAAGCATGGGCTGGATGAGTCAGGGCCTCCCCTCCCTTCCTCATTGAATTCCCAGAAATCAAATACAGAAAGTTTGTTGCAGTTATTAAGGCAAAGGGAAGGTGAGAAATTGACAGATCTGCTTGCATCTATTTTAGCAGATGCTAAGGCCAAAGCTGGCCTGGCCAAGCCTTAAAGGAAATGAGCCCAAAGTAGGATCTCAGGACCCTTGAATGGGGCTTCCCTGTCCAGTGCATGGCCAGAGGCAGCCTTAGAGGAGGGCACTCTGCAGACCACTGCTACACTTTTGGCACCTGTCTTAACACTACCAGGAAGAGACAGATGCCCCATGAATGCATAGATCTCGTTTGTGACCCTGTCCTTGATGCCTTGAACAGGAAACAACCTTACGGATACATTATGTAGCAGCTTGAGTTTGGGTCTCCCACTGGACCTTTAAACTAATTTTGAGGACTGGTTCTTTGTCTGCCCCCAGACAAAACTCATAACTTTTCTACTTGCTCTCAACTAATACTAACCAATTCCTAACACGTATTAGAACTTCCTGCCTCAGGACATTTGTACAAACCATTTCCCTTATGTGTATTACCCTTTTCCTCATTTCTTTTTTTGGTACCAGGAATTAAACTTTTCCTCATTTTCAACTTAACCATTATGTGCTTTATAATTTTCAACTTAGACTACAGAACGGCATTCTCTGATTTCCCAATGTATTATTTTTCCATCACACTGCTTATTGGTGTGCGTGCATATTTAACTGTATGAATCATTTCAGGTTTACTTCCAGGAAAGATGGGATACAATCTTTTTGGCTCCCCATGTAGTATTCTTGGTGCTAAGAAGAATCACTGGTACATGACGGGCATTTAGTAAATTAGATAGATAGATAGATGGAAAAATGGATAGACAGAAGAGAGATAGATATTCTAACAAGAATCACATGTTGACTTTTCCTTTTTGCCTCTGGTTTGTTATGGCCCAGCATGGCACTGTTACTGATCCACTTTTATTTAAAATCTTTAAATAGTTTTGTTCTTCATAGATCTGGGGGAGCAATGATTTTGATTTTTAAATGCTGAAATAAAATATTATTTATACTGACTACTGAGATTCCAGTGCCCTGTTTATGTCTAATTCCAGTTATTTACCACACCCTGATCCTAACCTGTGCACAGCAAGGACTTAATAAATGGTAACTATCGTTAAAATAATTACTATTGTATCGAGAGCAAGATATAATAGGACAATTATAGACTTCAGAATCAGGTAAACTTGGTTTCCAGCACTGACCTCAGGGAGTGATAAGAAGCCAGCAAAGTCTGGAAAAGGGAGGGATATCTGGATACTTTCTGGTGAAGTTGTGGACCCCTGAGCGTCCTTAGTTTTAGTGACAGGGAGGAGATGGACACCTTGCAGCCTGGGCTGAGCCTGCAGAGAGATGAGGGGACCTGGAGCCAGTGAGTGGAGAGGGTGGCACACTGGGGAGAGCAGATGAAAAGAACACAGGCGTCACGGAGGAGGTTTCCCAGTCTGGTATGTCTGGACTCCTAGGGAATAGTGAACAATCCCTCAGAAAGGGAGCAGACCCTCAGGCTAGAGAATAATCCCTCAGAAACTTCCGAGAAGTTTCCAGCACTCCATAAGGAACGTAGGAACAAAAATGAGACGCTACTTTCAATCTCCTGCCTCTCTTTCTCTTTTATTCCCCCAAGAACTGAGGGGGAAATGTAGGACTCCGTGCATGCTAGGCGAGCACTTTACCCCTCAGCTACATAGCTAGTCCTTTTTGGGGTTTTTTTTTTTGTTTTTTGTTTTTGAGATGAGGTCTTGCTAAATTGGCCAAGCAGGGCTCCAACTTAGGGTCCTCCTGCCTCAGCCTCCCAAATATCTGGGAGTACAACCATTCCTTCACCATACCCAGCAATCCTTAGCCTCATACTCTTAAGTTTCGTTATTCAAAAGGCCGGACAATTGCCTGTTGCTACAGTACTCATTAACCTGGGGCAGAAAATGAACACCAAATGAAAAGCATAAGGCTCCTCATTCAGAACTTACTAGGAATTTCAAATGATACTGGCAGCAGAGCATGCAACCAAAGAGCTGAGCCTGAGTGACTGGCCAAGTCACACGCCCACGACACCTGCTCTGAACCCAAAACACAGTAACCACATTGCGGCTGGAGCCACTGGCTCAGGGTGCAGGAAGAGCAGGAGCCCCATGCCAAACCCGCCCCAGAATCCCCTCTTCCGAGCCAGGGAGTTGTCCTGCCCTGAAGATTACCCCAGACTCCATTCAGTTCTCATTTACTCTGCTGAATTCTGTTCCTTGCACAGCTTTGGCCCAACTTTCTGGCCTCACGGGCCTGAGAAATCCAGGGGGTTCCAGCACTCAGTGAAGACTTGGTATCCAAGCTTTGGTGGAGACCAGAGAATTTTTCCATGAAAACTGTGCTGGATGTGGCAGGAATCTGAGTGATTTTCAGGGTCTCCAATGGTCGGGATCTTAGAAATAATGGTAAAGAAAGCAAGAACCCTGAGCGAGAGCATGAGTCCAGGAATAGAAAGGATGGAACGCCCTTTACTTTTCACCTCACGTGACAGAAATCTCCCTGAAAACATCCTAGAACAAAAGTAAAAATACTTTCTTATCTTATATATCCCAAACGAGTGGAAAAGTGTCTGGGGAAACCCAGCCCAAGGGCACGAAATTCCACAGGATTCTGGTGTCCACTTCATTTGACCATCTGTAGGGTTGACCAGGACCCACTGCCCTCACAAAACCTTCACTGCCTGTGAGAACTCCTGCTCTTCCCTTCATTACAGTCTGAAAAATCCCTGGGAAGGGCCCCAGCTGTCCGACTAGGGAGGTGGGTCTAAACCCACAGCAAAGGGGCAGGGATTGGAATCGGCCCGAGCCCTGGGGAACCTGCTAGCTTCTGGGCAGAGCAGTGCCCTCAAGGAAGGGGGCCATCCCAGGAGAAAGGGGCTACTTAAGAAAGCAAAAAAGTACCCCTGTTTTGCTTTAAAAAAAAAAAAATAAAGACAAAACTCTTTGTCACAGGAATATTCTAAAGCATTGATAATCGTGTTAAACGTTAACTGTGCGCTGAACATTTTTCTCAGAGACATGAAGACTTACACACACATAAAAAACAGCCTAAGAATATTAAAAGCAGTGTTATTCATTACATCCCAACTCCAGAAATATCCAGATATCCTTCGATGGATAAATGATTCAACAAATTAGTGTATCCACACCATGGCACCCCACTCGTCAATAGAAGGAAAAATGAACTATGGACTCACCGAGCGTCTGGATATTCTGAATAAATCTCTAGCATAAGACTGAATGAAAAAAGTCAACTCCCAAATATGATGTACTGTATTATGCCATCTATATAATAACATATAGAAATAAAGAAGAGTTTAGAGGCTGCCAGGGATTAAGGGAAGGGTAGAGAGAGGTGGGTGTGGTATAAAGGGTCTCGTCTCATAAGGAACCCTCAGGGTGCAGGAATGACTTTGTGTCCTGAATGTATCAATATCAATATGCTGATTGTCATGTTGTATTTTGCAGGATATTACCGCTGGGAGAAACTAGATAAACTATAGCCTATGTGGAGTTTCTCTGTATTATTTTTTACAACTGCATATGTGTCTACAACTCAAAATAAAGTTTAACTAAAAATGCTAATGATCATGTTTAGTTGTACATTATGTATATAGTAAAGACACAACCAAAATATGCCTCAACTCTTACCATTTTCAGGCCTTTGTCTTAAAGGGTGAACCCTAGATTATATGAACCTTGGTTTGAATTGCAGCTTTGCCCCTTACTAACCAGTAGCAGTGTGAACACACAGCAAATATGAACAAATTATTTCCCTGCTCCATGCCTCCACAATCTCATCTGGAAAAAAAAAAAGAGATAGTGATTGTATCTATTTCACAGAGTAGTAGGTAGAATTTAATTATAAAATATTTCTGTAACACTCAAGTTAGGCGTGGTGGCTCACACAGCACTTGGGAGGGCTGAGGCAGGAGAATTGCAGTGAGTCTGAAGCCAGCCTCAGCTACAGAGGAAATTCAACCTGGGTTACGTAACAAGACCCTGCCTCTGCAATGCACGCACACACACACACACACACACACACACTAAACAGGAAGAGGGCTATGTCTCATTTTAAGCAGTTATTATTTCTGTTCTTTCCAGTTACATCTGATAAAAATATTTTCCTCTTTTCCCTTTTTTGAACTGGAATGCAGTCTCCGTTCAGTTTTTGAGACTCAGTCCAAGGGCTGATTTTATGCTCCTTTAATCTTCACTGAGCACAAAGGCTACACAACTCGGTGTCAGGGACTTCATGTTCTATCCCCACTCTAACTAGAATAAAGAAGCTTTACTAACATTTGTGTGCTCCTTCAGCAACAAGTACTAGTTTAGTTAAAAACAACCAGCTTCTTCTTAAATGAGAAACTATTGCTCTTGTTTTAAACCAAACTATAAAGACAAATCCATCTTCATGGCCCAAAGAGAGCATTATTAGCTTGTCCTGCAAAAGAAATCACCCCAAAGGTAAAGGCTTAAAATAGCAAACAGCTGTTAATCTCACAAATCTGTTTCCTGGTGGTTCTTCCAGCCTGAGCTAGCTCAGCTAGGGTTTGGTGGTCTCTAGGATGCTCGCTCAGCAGGGCTGTCTGGGGATTTTTCTCTCTGTGTTCGCTCCTCCTTCAAGAAATTGATGTGGACTGGGACACATGGCAGTATTAAGGTGTCAAGCAGTAAAACAGGGCAAGTTTCAATGCACCCACCAAAACCGCACCCAGTATTCCAAGGGATTTTCCACAGTCATTCACATGGATGAGAGGACTTATTGCCATCATTTTTGCAAATCTATCAAATCAAGGAACATGTTAAATATTTGAACCATGACCTAATTTCAAATAATCAATTTGAGTTGAGAGAAACATTCGAGTCACTTAAGTTAAAAGAAATATTTGGTACATAATAGAAACCTTTTCCTTTGGCTTGGCATTACCAGAGACAAATATAATGCTGACATACAAGAGTGTTCAGAAAACATTTGAAGGACCCCATCTATTTGCAACCCCAGAGCTCTTTAAACTGTGCAGCACAGCACAGACCTTAGCTGTGGGCCTCTGTTTTTTGGTTTGGGTGTTTTGGAGGTTGTGTGTGTGTGTGTGTGTGTGTGATGGGAATCAAACTCACCACCTCATGCTTGCCAGGCAGGTACTGTGCTGCTGAGCCATATCCCTGGCCCATATGTGGGCCTCTTTCGGGGGATTTTGTTTGGATTTGTTTTGTGTCTCCAAGGAAGTCATGAAGCCTTGTCTTGCAGACATCAGGAAAAGCAAGAAGATGGCCTGATAAGTTTCTTTATTCCCCTTATGACCCAATAAAGCTATTTCTTCATGAAATAGTTAGGCCATTTAAGATCATGTGCATGTGTGGAGAAGAGGCATACATGATTATTTCCAATCACAGACATTTATATAAAGTAGGAATATGTAGGTGGTGTAAGAGAATGTAAGTCATGAGATATTGTCTTTTGGGATTATGACATATTTTCTAGGAAAAGGAGAGTCCTCAATAAGCATCGGATAAGTTATTGTCACCCTTGTCATGCTCCTGAGGCTGGCACAGCCCTGTGGAGTAACATAGCACACTCTCCTAGTTATGCCAAACTCAGCTATATGAGAGGCAATGTGCTCTGGAGCTCAAAAGGAATCTCCCATTCAGATGCAACAGTAATTTAAACTTGTAAATGAAGCTAAAACAAAAATTTAAGAGTAAAACTAATATTTTTAATATTCCAACCTTGTGCAACTGTCACACAGAGAGCCATAATTTGTGAGTTCTGCTCCACAGATTGGAGCACAGAAAGAAGGAAGAAAAATGAGCACTGAGCACTCCAAGGAACAATGCTTCATTTTGAACAATACATCATACACATGCTAAGAGGTAAGATTTCACCAGGTTAATGACTCATCTTCTCAAGAGGCTGAACACTCTGGTATTCACATTCTCCCTGGAGCTCAAAGGAGTATCTTTCTCCCAGGTGGCCGTGGGTGGTAGCACCACCTAGAAACCTTCCCAGCATTCAGGTTGCCAGGTTCAGGAATGTTTCATCTGCAAGTCATGAAGCAGGGGAGATGGAGAAACATTTTTCTTTGAAGCACAGTGTTAATTGCAAAAGTAAATGTTTAGAGTATGAGTCACGATATATGAGCCCTGAGTGCCACATCCCAAGAGACAGTGGTGCCTTTGTGCTCTCTTATAACTGTTGTGTGTGTAGTTGTGAGCATGTGTGTGTGTGTGTGTGTGTGAGAGAGAGAGAGAGAGAGAGAGAGATGAGTTCTTTAATGCACAGGATCTTGGATGGGGCTGGAAGAGCAGTTTCAGGGTATCAACCCACTGCCTGCTTTACAGCTGTTGGGGTTGTCAGGATATGAATTACAGCAGACTGAGTGGAACAGCAGTTCACTCACACAGAGAAGAGGCAGGGGAGCAGGATCTGGGAAAAATGGTTCCTGGTTGCTAGCAGGCTACACCCCAAAGACAATGGAGGGCAGTGATTATGATGTCTCCATAGTAAAGGACACAGTTTCACTGACCAAGTGCCACATGACACAGATGATTAAGAAAAAGAGGGAACACACTGAGTGCAGAGCATGGTAAGACTTACCCACACTAGACAATAAGCTCCACACAGCCTTTCACCTCTTGATAAAGAAGACTTCCAAGCATACACATGACTGCTTTCCCAACAGGATGTGCAGCTGCCCTGAAGAGCTAGAAACTCCCTCATCATCTTTGTTTGGTACAATAATCTGGGCACGTCTTTGCTCACCAGGCATTTTTACTTCACAACTAGAAAGTGTATTGGGCTGCTTTGCCACAGTTTGATCCGGGTAATTCCCTCTGGGAAGTGTTCCAGCTACATGACCTCAGAACCAGCTGGCTTGACTCCCATTCTGCTCCACCCTTCACGGGCAACTTTAGCCTCTGCATGATGCTAGTCCATCGATGAAATCAGGCATCTGGAATGGTTCACTTGGAAATTTAAGATACTGCAACCGATGCAGGAAGGACCGTAGTGTCAGACCCCTTTTCTCTGAGGAGACCTATGTGTTCTGAAGCTTCGTGACCAGTTAGGAACACAGATGCCTAATACACAGACAAATCAGTAAGGAAGGAGAGAGAGATGAAACTGAAAGTAACGGTGAATAATTTCCATAGGCTAAGTGCCTGGCTGAGAAACAAGGCAGGCTACCTCCATGTGACGACATTCTGCTCAGATATGTTGACTCTTGTCCTATGTTTTTATGTAATATTATAGGGTATCTCAGTATGAAAAACACGCTATTCAGTCATACACCTGGGATGTGGTTAGAGCTGTGTTTGCACCCCACAATGACAGGATATTTGGTGTTTCTGTAAGGGCCAAAATCGGGGGGGGGGGCAAGTGATATTGTGAAACAATTACAGTAAACGCCTCATACAAGAGTTGTAAAATAATGTTTGTGAGGCCCATAATACAGTTTCTGGAAAATGGTCAGCATTCAAATAAGCATTGAATTTATTATTAGTATCCTTGCAAAGCTTCTGAGGCTGGAAGATATCTGGAGAATAGCAAAGAGGCCTCTATTGCTTATGCGGAGTTAAGTAACAATTCCATGAGCTGCCAAAGTGAGTGCAGCTGAGCTAAGTGACAATTAGGGCTGATCTGAATCTTAAATGTCATGAAGGATGATTGGTGACAAGGGGAACAGAGAAGTAATAAAACACTAAGCACATAAAAACCACTCACGGCTTTTTCTTTGTTGAGGAAATGGCAATAGGTTGTAGGTCACACACTTGCTTTTTCATCGTTTCTCTTACAGAGCACATACGTATTCCGTTTCACAGCAGACTCCTCAGGAGTCGCTTCCATTCCATCTTACTCCAGCCACCAATGTGGCAGCCAGCTGTGCATAGGCTTTGCCCAGCTTCGTGGAGGTACAATCATGACCACCCCTTACCTTATCTATCATGTACGCCCTTGTTTTCCTAGTCAGCGACTCTCTGGCGCTGAGATGTAAGCAGGGTATTGGAGCCAGCTCAGTGCTCCGACAGGTGCATGCTGGAGATACTGGACAAGCTTTCACGGTTAAACAGGCTCGGGCACCAAGGGACCGCACAGAAAAGAAGCATATGAATATGATAACTTGCCCTGTGGGTGTCAGCTGCCTCTCCCCTCGGCCACAGCAGTGTTAGGACAGCAGCACTGGGAGCTGAGAGGCTGTGGTGACAAAGGTGAAAACTATGCAGGGTCCCACAGCATGGGCTTCTCTTTCACCAAGGCCACTTTAGTCATTGCCACTACTGTCCTGTGAATGCCACCTGCCAGTAGCAGAGAAGACGGTGAGTTTCAGTATGGCACCTACCCATCTTCCTCAAGAAGCAGTGCTGGCTATATGGAGACATGATTATCTTGGCCTCTCACACCCTTCAAGTAAAAAAATCCAAGTATAACAGAAACACTGCAGATCTGTTTTGTTTTGTTTTGTTTTGTTTCCTCCTTACCAGTATTGACTCTGCTGTCCCACTCATCCAAAGACTTACAGGATGCCTGATCAGACAAAATGGTATTTGCACAACAATGCCTCAAACAAAAGAACCCACTTTACAGCAAAGGCCGTGAGTCAGTGGGCATATGGAAGCTACCAGTATTACCATATGCTTTATCACTCAGAAACAACCAGACTAAAAGAACATCAGAATGTTAATAACTTGACTAAGGAGCCAACAAATTTCAGAGTTGAGATCTGTTCTGAAACACAGAGTAATATGTGATGTTATGTACCCAGTAGCCAGGAGTTCCAGTGGTCTATTTGTAATGTTACTTGCCATAACATGAGGCTCTGTGGGATGCGAGGTCTTGATTGCTGGGGAGGGTGAGGGCAGTGGGCATGTACTGGAGTGTGTAGTCCAGGTTCCATTGATAAGACTAATGCAATTGATTTAAAGGAACCGTTTTGATGGATTGGACACAATAATCTACATCAGAGGGAATCAAGGATGAACTGTAATCATCCACTTCACATCCTTTGGATCCTACTCTTTGCCTTCATCAGTGCTTCAGTCACTCAGTTTTCTTAGAATGAGATAAGCATTGTCTTACCACAGTCTACACTTTATAACTCTCCCTTCTTGTCCTGAAGTTTCTCTGATGCTGAAATAGAAAACAACTGTCATGAGCAAGACTGGAAGTGTGGAGAAATTAAGATCCATGATCTATTATCTATGTCTGTGATAAACTACCCAAAATATAGTGGTATCAAACAACTACTTTACAACTAGGCTCGCAAAGTGGATGGGTCAGAAGTTGATTCAAGGCATAGCGGGTGTTGTAGTCAGGGCTTGCAAAGGAATAGATTTAATACAGGACACAAAATTTATAGGATTATTTTATAATAATTAACCAAAAAGTCAAATGCAGAAGACTGCGGGAAATCTGTCCACCCAGTAGAGACCCAAAGAACCTAGATGAGGTCCTGGATCCCACAGTAATGTCCTGCACTAGTCCATCTAGAGGCCTAGAACCCATGACAATGTCTCATGCAAGTCTTCACTGGGAAGACCCAAAGTTCAGTGGTGGAAGCTAGAAAGTCTGTGCCAGCAGGACAAAAGATCTGTGACAGCAGACTGAGGGATCTGCACTGGAGCCAGGAAGTGACACTCAAGGTAAGAACCACAGCTCCGCCGAAGTGAACCACAGCCATTTTCAGTGACAGTGAGGATCTGAGCTCCTCTAATGATGAGAACATCTGAGTCCATATCAGGAAAACCAAGAAGATTGAGAGCTCCCCCTCCTCCCCTCAAGTTCTCATTTTTTTGCTGCTGGCAACAACCCTCAGGTGGGCCTTCCACAGGAAGAACCATGCTAATTCAGCTCAGCTAGGTGTTACATGTTGCCCATTAGTTAATCCACCACAGCAGGGAGGGCTGCTCTCTGTTCCATGGGGCTTCTGTTAAAACACAAGTAGCAAGAGGTCACTAAGGTGGCTGTGGGCTGGAATCGGCTAGACTGGTGATAGCCTGTAGAAATATAATGCAATTCACATATAAAATTTTGAATTTTCCTACATCTAAAGAGGAAAAAAAATTAATTTAATAGTATATTTTATTTAACTCAGCGTACCCCAATTTTTTCTTTTCAACAAATGATCAATATGAAAAATTACTTCAGATGGGGGTGATAGTAAATCTTTGAAATTCAGTGTGTAGTTTACACTTTCGGTGCATCTTGATTGAACTTAGTCCATCTGAGGTGTTCGGTAGCTGCATGTAGTGGTTGCAGTTTTTGACAGTGCAGATCCAGAGTCTTCCTCATTCCTGTATCTTCTCATATGTACTTAACATTACCTAGGCTGGCATAATTTGAAGGTGACACTCATTTGGAAATAGCAACCAAAATACATGCGTGTGGTTTGGACTTCCTCATAGTCGAGTAGCCTCAAGCTACTTAGCCTCTCCCTGTGTCAGATCAGCATTCCAGGACTGAACATTTCAGTGATCAGGGTTGAAGCTTCAAGACTTTTTATTAACTAGCTTCAGCGTTCATCTGATTATAGTTTCAAGGGGAGAGGACATAAACTCCACTGCTCAGTGGGAAGATTGTCAAAGAACTTGAGGCTTATTTGTAAATGCTACAGGGATAGAAACAAAGAGATAAATTCTTCCCCTTTACTCCTCAGGCCAAATATTCTGAAATGTATTTCATAAGTGTCTTCAAAAAAAATTCAAGCAGAGTCAAGCACCGGTCACCTTAATGGGTCCAGCCTTCTGCTCCTACTCCCAGGAGCACTTCCTAAATAAACTAAGTGCATCTAAGAGTTTTCATGCACCTAAGTTCAAGAGAACTTAGGCTAAAATAATAACCTACTATGTGTCAGACACTAGAGGAATAGTAGTGTACACTGCTCTCATGCAGTGTACGTTCCCGTAGGAGAAATGAACATTTCAAGGTTTAGGGTGACATACCTAGTATGTTAGGTAATGTTAAGTACATATGCGAAAAAGGTATTTGGCTGGAGGCACTCATTTTAGGTAGAGTGCTGACAGTTGAAAGCAAAGCAATCAGGCAGAGGAAACAAAAAGCCACAGGCTGGAGCCAACTTTCACAACTGAAGCACAGTGAATAAAGGAAAGAGTAGTAGGATGTGAAAATAGAACAAACGGAGACCACGTATCTTGTAACTTGGAAGGACTGGGCTTTCCACCGAGCGGGATCAAGAAACCACTGCTGGCCTTTGCACAGGATTGACTTGATCTAACGTAAACAGGACAGCCTTGACTGCAGTGCTGAGAATAAAGAGGGCAAGTGGAGCAGCAAGGAACCAAGCTGAGAGGCTTTTGCAGTTGTCTTAATGACAAACAAGGATGGGTTAGGCCAGGCGGAAAGAGGTGAGGTGTTGATAGCTTTACCACCCCTGGTTCCTGACACAGAGCTCCAAGTGATGCGGCAAAATGATGAAAGGAACTTTATTATTCATAATCAGCTCTTGTAAACTAGACTTGAGTTTATGTTAATGAGGTGATTTTGAAAGACCCTAAGGATGAAGGTGGTTACAAAAGAACCAGCCATTGGTGGGGATTGGGATTTTCAGATCCCCCTCCCTCAAATTCCAGGGAGAGGAGAGAGCCTGGTGATTGATTTGATCACCAACGGTCAATGAGTTAATCAATCGTGCTTATTATAAATCCTCCAGAAAATTCCAAAATGATAAGGTTCCGAGAACTTCTGTATCGGAGAACAAGTGGAGGTACCAGGTGAATGAATGGCACATCTGGAAAGGGCAAAGAAGCTCCAAGCCCCTTCTCCAGGCCTTGTTCTATGCAATGTGAAAATGAAGGAAAAATTATGAGGAAGGCAATACTGAAGGAGCTTTTCAAAATGCAGCCAGAAGGCCATTAAAGGAGAAGGACCTACGTACAACTCTACTGCCTAAGAATGTGAACATAGGTTACCTTCTAACTACAGGCAGCTACAACCAATAATAACATTGTGCCCGGAGACTTACAATTCATACTAAAAATTATCAGGCTCTTGCTTTATGAACTTTTAAAAACCAAGTATATACATTATTTTCCTTATTTTCTATTGGTCACGTAGCTCCTATCACATAAGTACCCTGTCCTTAATCCAACAGAAGTTTCCCCACAAAAAAATTTTTCCTGCCTTGTAAGAAGTCAGCACTGCTTACTCAGTATAACTTCTCACTTTGCCTTTTCAGAACACCAAGTTGGAGGTATCTGAATCTGTATTTCCACACTGCAATTCCTAATGGTGCTAGACTAGATCCTTGGATGATGTAAAGAAATTCTCATCCTCAAAGCTCCATTTTGGAAAATTCAGGGCACAATAAATTTATGTTAGCTTTCTATTCCTGTGACTAATGACCTGAGAAAAATCAACTTAAAAAAGATTTGGGTTCATGTTTTCCAAGGTTTCAGTCCATGGTCAGCTGCCTCATTGTTTCTGGGCCTGTGTTAAGGGTGTGGCAGAAAAATCCTAGGGACAAGATGTACCCCTAGTGATCTCTATCCTCCTCCAACAAGACCCCACCTCCTAAAGTTTCCATCACCTTGCAATTACACCATCAACTGGGGATGAAGTCTTCAAAGCATGAGCTTCGGGGAGAAACTGACTATCCAAACCATAACTGGACTTTTATGGAGAGGGAAAAGAGGAACAGGACAGGCTGTCTAGTTACTGAATGGGATTTTCATCATCTAGGGAAGTGTCTTCTAAGTCCTTCACTAGAACACTGAAATACAAATTCAGGCTCCTGGAACTAGTTACTGTAGCTCTTTGAGACAGACAACAGTACTTTTCTTCAAGTTAAACCTCACAGCAATTTACACATTTTATGTTGGTTGAAGCACAGGGCTAAAAGAACAAGTAGAAGCCACACACTCTGATGCTATCTGAAGGTCACCAGATGTTACCAGGTTCTGTAAATTTCAAGAAAGATTATTTAGCTTTACACGTCTTAATCATTTGGTAAGGTTTCTCTTTAGAATTCACAATGCTGGAAAAAAACAGGGGATACAGTTCTTGCACAAAGATTAGACAGGGGAAACAAACTTTCAGAAGGTCAGAAGGAGGGAAAACAAAAATAACTCAAGGACAACTCCCAAAGGAGCTAAGACCTCAGAGAAAGTCTTTTTAACTTTTGCAATTTTTAAGTTTGGACTGATCAATAACACCTCTCCATTTGGCTCTTTCAGAGTTGCAGTCTTTGTAATACACTGGTAGTATAATTAGTAAATTATTTTCCTGAATTCAATGAGCTGTTCTAGCAAAACAACGCATTCGAAATAAGGGTATGGAATCTCGAGATTTGTAGCCAACTCAGACCAAAATTGTGGAAAACCTGAGAACCAATGACCTAGGACTAAAATCTGAAACAGATGAAGATTCGTAGACTAAAGCGCTGTGGGTATGATGGTGTCAGAAGGGAAATACTGAGAGCAACAAAATAGAGAAGAAACTGAGGTTTTTTTCTTTCAAGGAATAAGAGTCTGCATGTGTTTTTGAAGGTAAAAGCCATAAGTACTCACTAATGAACTAGATGTGGGGTGTGAGACAAAGGGAAAGAGAAGTCAAGCATATCTCCAGACACTGAGGGGACTCACAAGACCAGGTTTACAAGTTGCTGCTTCTTTCTCTCTCTCTCTCTCTCTCTCTCTCTCTCTCTCTCTCTCTCTCTCTCTCTCTCTCCCCTCTCTTTCATGGACCCTGCATTTATAGACTACTAAAACCTGGCAGATGGCTCAGTTCTTTTTCATTCATCTGGAAGTTGGGAGGTCTCCTCCAATTTAGGGGATTAATGCATCTTCTGTAAGAAAGGATCTGTCTTAAAATATTCACTTGTCTTTTCCAGTACCCACTAGGACAGTTCGGGAACACCGTCAGGACGGTCCAGGTCATCTCTGCACTCACTTCCTATTGCACGCTTGGCCCTCTGCTTCCTGTTGTGTTCTCAGCTTTGTTCCCTCTTTTGGAAAGAGAGGGTTGACTAGTATATAGCCAAAGAGCAGTACATTGACCTCTTCTCTATGACTTCCTGATCTTCATCTTATAAATACCAAGGCAGGACAAGAGGAAGGGAGCAGGGAGACTCCTCGAGCCAGCTCTGCCTGTCCACAGCGAGAATAATGATCTGCCCGGCTGCCCTCTCCTTCCTCATCATTGCCTCTGCCCTTGGATCCCAGGCTAGCATCATACGTGGTGAGTCAAATGAGTCTTCTCACTGGTGGCCAGAACCACAGTATCTCAGTTGGGGGAGGAGATACAGAGGGGCATCGCCGTACCCCACAGCTACTCTCTATCTCAGACCTGGTTAGGAAACTTACTAGAAAGAAACAGCAGGCTACAGGCCTGCCTCCGTCTGCAGCCTTTGTTCCCTGGGAAAAACTGCACACCGATGTTGATCTTACTTGGAGAAATAATTTTCTTTTTCATCATCAGAGTTATTTGATATGTTCCCTTTGCTAACATAAGATTATTAAGTGCTAGATTAAATTATACTTCAGTGCAATTTTAAATTTTTGAAAAGAAGCCTAGAATTCCACCATGCTAGAATACCTACACAGAATCAAATATGAATCTGTCACTTTGGAAAAGAAGTAGCAGGACCACTACCCAAAATGACTTACCCAAAATCACCTCACTATTCCACTTTTCATTTAAAAAATACATATCTAATATTTCCTGTATATAGGGCAAGCACTGGTCCAGATGTTTTATAGATGTTAACATGTTTGTTCCTCCAACTAACCCTGTATGGTAGATACATTAAACAAATTAAATTAGCCTTATTTGTAGGTGGAAGATGGCAGGACATCAGTAACTTTATAGTTTTGAATATTATTTTTATTTTATAAATGAAAAAATGGAGGTCTAGAAACATGAGGTAATTTGTTTAAGATCACACAACTGCTAAGCAGTGGAATTAGGGTAGAAGATACTTTGGAAGTTGTTATAGAAAGACAAGATCATTTAAGGTTTTTTTAAAATGCAAGTCCACCCAGATCATATCAAGCATCTTATTAATACATCCACATGTTTCAGTAAATAAAATTCACATGTAAATACAGCATCCCTGAATGGTTTTAGGCCCACATATAGATAACAAAAGCTATGGGTGCTCATATCCTTTTATAAATGTGTACATCCTCTCCTGTACTTGAAATATTCTCGAGATGACTTGTAATACCTAAAACAATGTAAATAGTTTTTATGCTGTGTTGTTGAAAAGATCATGAATTTGAGCTTGGTGATGCACCCCAGCACTTTGGAACACTTAGGAGAATCACAAATTTGAATCCAGCTTAGGCAACTTAGCAAAATGCTGTCTCAAAATAAAATGTAGAAAACAGACTAGGGATATAGCTCAATGTGAAGGCCCTGGTTTCAATCCCTAGTAATGAAAAAAATAGTGAAAAGAATAAAAATAAGTCTTTACATGTTCAATACTGATATAACTTTTTTAAAGAAAAAAAAGGCTAACTCCACAGAAGTGGAACCCCCAGATCTGCAGGACTCACTGTACAGAGAAAACGAGCTAAGAACAATAAAAATCATTGTTGGGCAAAGTGGGTAGCAGAATTCTTATTGCCAAATTCATTGATTTATGTTTTATGTGAAATATAAATAACAACTTGAAAGCTACCATATTTTGTGACAGTCAATTATGGAAATTATGGGAAAAAAGGAAAGAGAGAAGCTAAAGAAGGAAAAGGGAAAAGGAAGAAGAAAGGATGAAAGGACAGAAGGATGGAAGGAAAAGGGGAGGGAGAGAGTGACGAGAGAGGAAGGTGGAAGAGAGGAAGCGAGGAAGGGAAAAGGGAGGGAAAAGCTTAGTTGCATTTGCTTAATTATCACAATGTAGCTCTACAATCTTATGCAAAATCAATGGGGCTACATGAATTTTGGAATGCAAAATTTTCAGGTCTTTTAAAAGTCATTATGATATCCAGCAATTCCACTTCTGGGTATCCACCCTCCAGAATTGAAAGCAGGCAGCTGAAAAGATTTTAGTATACCAATGTCTGTGACAGATTATTCACTAGAAGCAAAGGGTAGAAGCACCCTACATGCCCACCAATGGGAAAATAGGTAATTAAAATGTGGTAGACAAACATACAATGAAATATTTTTTGAGCCTTGGAAAGGAAGGAAATTCTAACATATGCTACAATGTGGATATTGAAGATATCATGCTAAGTAAAATAAGCCAGTTATGAAAAAGACAAATATATTATTCCACACATAGGAGTTACTTAGAGTACTCAAATTCTTCAAGACAGAAAATAGATTGGACAATATGTAATTTATAAACTAGTGATTTCTTAGTGGGTTTTTTTTCTCATTTTCCTTTTCTTTTCTTTCTTTTTCTTTCTTTCTTTTAGAATTCTCTATTGTTGCTACCCTTTTTTCTGTTTTGCTTTTTTTCTTCTCTTTAAATAAAATTTTTAAAATGTATAATTGCTATTGTAAAAAAAGAGGAAATAGGAAGTGCTATAAAATATATAGCTGCATGTATGTTTAGCTATGTGGGATTGATAACCATATTTCTAGGCTCTTGTTGGATTGTTGAACAGATCTGTTTGCACTCTCACTGCTTGAGTGTCTACTTTGTGTGCTTTCATTTTGTAACTTGAAAAACTATTTCTAAAAGAACAATATGTAATGTATCAACTAGTGATTTCTTACTGTTTATCTTTTCTTGAAATTCTGTAATATTTCTATCCTTTTTCTGTTTCTTTTTCTCTTTAAATAAAAAATAAAAAGAAAAGACAATAGATTGGTGGTTGTGAAAGACTGAGAAAAGAGAGAATGGGGTTTGGAGTTTAATAGCTACAAAATTGAGGTTTACACAGTAAAAAAAAATTTATGACTGGATGGTGATGATAGTTGCACAGACTTTTAGGTTGCAGTTTGCTTTTAGCATTTCAGAGTCAGTTGAAAACTTTCATGTCTCAAACGTTTTTTAACAAGGTCCCTGAGAAATCCCAGGGCACTCACGGGGAAAATGAACCCAGAGGCAGCCTAGGGCCAGAGAAGTAACACTGGTCTGGCATCAGTCGCTTCCTTGGGCTGAGGCGATGAACAACGTGAGTGGAGATACTGAGAATGTGTGGCCTCCTGGTCATTGCTTTGTCCATGCTGTCTGTTTCTTCCAGATTCAGAGATTCAAGAACAACTGAGACCAAAGGATGACTCTGTACCAGTACTTCAAGGTAAATGACCAGATGTTAAATATATTTAAATACAGTAAGTGATACAGATCTGCACAGTGGCTTCATCTGCCTGTTCACAGGACAGGGGAAAAACGAATGCGTCCTAAGGGTTCAAATCTCCAGGGAAGATCAGCACACACCACTGGTATCTCCTCCGAAGATACCTTCTCTATTCCCACCTCACTGAGCTGAGAGTCAGTACACGTGGAGCAGAACATGCTCTCTTCCCCTTCTGCAGAAACGCTTCCGGCACTGCCTAGGCTCATCCCGGGTCCCCTCAGGCACGCCGCTCAACCCTGGCAAGGGTCTAGAGAAAGGAGATGGCAGCAAGTGCTGGCCATTAGGAGCAAGCATCCTTTCTGAGTCCTGGCCTTCTCCATAGTACCCTTCACAGTACCCACCACTGTATTCTTGAGGGAAAAGCTTTGGCCTTTCAAATGGCCCTTTCTCTCCCTGCAGGCTTTCACCAACCTGCTGACTGCTGCTTCTCCTACACTTCACGAAGGATCCGGTGTAAACTCATGCAAGGTTATTATAAGACAAGTAGTGGGTGCCCCCAACCAGGAGTCGTGTAAGTACCAAATTCACCCGTCGTGGGTTACAGGGAGCCTTGCTGGAAGAAACTGATGTACAGGTGTCCCTAGAGGTCCCACCCCTGGATTCTGCCAGGGAAGGAAACAGTGTCCTTAGTAGAAGCCTGCAGGGCAAAAAAGAAGAAGAGGGAAGAGGAAGAAGGAAGGAGAGAACAGGAATTAAGCTGCCCGAGGACACACCCATGGGTCACTGGGGAGTCCCACAGGCTAAGAGAGGGTCTCTGAGCAGAGATTGGCCCTGAGTGACCTTCTACGGAGAATGCAAAGAACAGACTGCGTTGAGTGGGGAAATTGAGGGCGGGGAGGATGGGGCACCTCATGCCATTACAGAGGACACTTCACTGTGTAATCATTGCCTTCTCTCTCCAGTTTCGTCACCAAAAGGGGACAACTTGTCTGCGCCGATCCCAGTGATTGGGGAGTTCAGGACTGCATCAGAAACTTGACCTCACTGCCTGTGATCCTGGACACACTAAAACTTGCCTACAAATGAGATAAAAATGATCAGCCACCTGACCTTCAGCTTTCTTGCCCCCACTACCTTCTGGATGTTTCTTGGCTTGAATTGTTTGTTTAAAAAATAACACTGTCTCTTCTTTTAAAAATGGATTAATAAACAGTACCTTTATGGACATTACTGTAGCCATCTTGTTTTGTAACTGCACAGTTGCCCCCAGAATAACCTAATTATATTTTTCTGCATAGTTTTCCAGCAAACTATAAATGCATAAATGGAGCTCCAATGGCAAATCAGCTATACACCCTATTGCTATAAATGGATACACTTGCACACTTCTTTTCATACTCATTACAATGGAATGTGGTGCTTTATAACCAGACCCTGTTCCCAGAAATGTCCCTGATTCATCGAGGTAATCTTAAGACAAATGAGAGATATTACAGCTAGAATAAATTCACCTCTGGCCTAACCAATATATATGCCCCCACTTTCTAACTAAAATTGCAGGGATGAAGCTGGCCTTTCTGCCACCTGGAACTAAACTTCCAATTCCCCAATAAACTATTCTCTCTACAATCCTAGATCTGTCTATCTCTGTTTCTGCTGTCTTACAGCATTTGGGACAAATCTTCACATTAGGTCTGGGTTATTTGGAAGCAATATCTAATTTACATTACTTGAAGTTTAAGAGGAGAAAAAAGAGGAAATTACTCAACTTAGGATAAGTCTTGTTTTCAAAACAAGAGCCATCACAGCTGTACAGCTTTGTATGTGTGTGTGTGTGTGGTTGTCAAGGATTATAAGGGGAACAATTACATACAGGACACAGAATTTATAATACTATTTTAAGATGGTCACCCAGAGTTAAATACAAGAAACTGCAGGAAATCTGTCTACAACACTAAAGACGTAGAATATCCAGCCAAGGGCCTGGATCCTATATCAATGTCCTTCCTGAGTCCAGATGAAGAACTAGAGCCCGTGACAATGCTTCCTGTGAGTCAAGCTGGAGTTCTAGAGCCCACAACAAGGACTCACACCAGTCTGTTCTACAGATCTGCACTGGGAAGGCCCAAAGTTCAGTGGTGGAAGCTAGAAAATCTATGCCAGCGGGATGAAGGAGCTGTGCCAGTAGATTGAGCATTCTACACTGGAGCCAAGAAATCATGGTCAAAATAAGGACCAGGGCTGCTCTGAAAAGTTCCACAGCCATCCTCAGCAACAATGAAGTCCTGGGCTCCTCCAGTGATCAGAAGAGTTGAGCACATGCCAGGAAGCCAGCGTGACACTTCTCCTTGAGATTAAACAACACACATCTTCCCCTCCATAGCCAGGAAGCAATGCTCAGTGTAAGGACCAGGGCTCCCCCAAAGTGAACCACAGCCGCTCTCAGCGATAAGTCCTGAGCTCCTCCAATAATAATGGCTGAATTGATATTGGGGAAACTAGCATGACAAGCTCCTCCAGGAAAACCAACAGTTTGAAACAGCAACACTTAGGAGAGCCCACAACACCTAGCTCTTCTTCTGTATATCCCTATTCATGCAGGCACCTTTCCTCAGGTGGGCCATCTACACTCAGCACCATGCTGATTTAATTCAGTTGTTAAGGTGATCACCAGTTTTTAATCCGTAACAGTGTGTTACTGATGTTCAACCCAGGGCCTCTGGACTGAAGTATATTCCCAGGCCTTTTTTTATTTAGAATTTTGAGACATGTCTCTCTAAGTCACTACATTGCTCAAGCTATGCTGAAACTGAGAATCCTCCTACCTCTGCCTCCCAGAGTACTGGTATTACAGATATTACCACAGTGCCCAGCTGCAAAATTTTTAAATAGCTTAAGCATGGCTCCTTCAAATATATACTGAACCCATTAGTGAGGGAACCATTAAACTTATTCAAAGATCCTTGGAGGAACAGATTTATATAGTTAATTGCAGATGATATTCTGAAACAAGTTTGCTAAATTAAAGCACAGATCAATGTTCTATCTACAGGGCAATAATAAAACTAACTTTGAGGATTGTCTTCTGGTAAACTGAAATCATTTGCATTTGTGCTAGACAAATAATTTCAAGTTATATATAATTTCAAAAACCATAGGGCCTGATCAATAGTAAATAGACCAGCAATCAAAAGTACATTCCCCTATACATTTAGGGAATCCTGGGGTCAGAATACTCCACTACGACATAGAAAGGCAAGCACTCATCCCTTTGCCTAGTTTTTTAAAATCAGATTTTATTGGTACATTTTATATATACGTAATGATCACATTTATCATAGAGAATTTTAACCTGTACATGATACAACTTGATTCCTTTTTCCCCATTACCCTACCATCTTCAATCCCTCCTCCCCTCTCCATTTACGAAAACTTTGTTTCCATTCTTTTCTTTTCTCATTTTTTTTTACTTTTCCCTTCTTTCCTATCCCTTTCCCCCTCTTTTGTTCTCCTCCCCTTATGAATATTTTCTTCGTATTTACAATACCTATTGTTGTAGTCAGGGGCTGTACAGAGAACAATTAGAATCAGGACATGGAGTTTATAATATTGTTTTATGATGGTCACCCAGAGTTAACACAAGAAAATGCAGGAAATTTATCCACAATGCTAAAGAAATAGAATATTTAGCCAAGGGCCTGAATCCCACAGCAATGTCCAACATGAATTCAGATGAAGACCCGGAGCTCATGACAATGATTCCCACGAGTCCAACTGGAGGTCTAGAGCCCACAAGAAGGACTCACACCAGTCTCTTTTACGCATCGGTGCTGGGAAGGCCCAAAGCTCAGCAGTGGAAGCTAGAAGGTCTATGGCACAGGGTGAAGGAGCTGTGCTGGCACAGGGTGAAGGGTTCTACGCTGGAGCCCAGAAGTCACACTCACAACAAAGACCAGGGCTGTCCTGAAAAGCACCACAGCCATCCTCAGCGACACGGAGGCCCCGAGCTCCTCCTCCGACAAGCACAGTTGAGTACATGCCAGGAAGCCAGCGTGACAAGTTCATCCTGGAGACCAAGTGGCACAGATCTGCCCCTCCGGAGCCAGGAAGCAATGCTCAATGTGAGAACCAGAGCTTCTCCAGGAGAACCAACGGCTCAAACAGCAACACACAGGAAAACCCACAATGCCTCAACACACAAACGCCTTAACACATCAACATGATAGCTTCTCCTTCTCCACGTCTCTATTTATGCTGGCAACTTTCCTCAGGTGAAACATCTACGCTCAGCACCATGCTGATGTAATCCAGCTGGTAAGTTGACCACCAGTTTTTTTTATTATTATTTAAAGGGATTAAAAAAAAAGGAGAGAAATATTACAGAATTTCAAAAAAAACATAAACAGTAAGAAATCACTAGTTGATAAATTACATATTGCACTTTTAGAAATAGTTGTTCAAGTTACAAAATTAAAGCACACAAAATGGACACTCGAGCAGTGAGACTGCAAACAGATCTGTTCAACAATCAAACAAGAACTAAGAAATATGGGTAACAATCCTGCACACATAAATATACATGCAGTTATATCTTTTATAGCACTTCCTATTTTCTCTTTTTTACAATAGCAATTATACATTTTTTATTTATAGAGAAAAAAACAGGAAAAAGAAATATTACAGAATTTCAAGAAAAGAAGATAAACAGTAAGAAATCACTAGTTGATATATTACATATTGTTCTTTTAGAAATAGTTATTCAAGTTACAGAATTAAAGCACACAAAGTGGACACTAAAGCAGTGAGAGTGCAAACAGATCTGTTCAACAATCCAACAAGAACCTAGAAATATGGTCATCAATCCCACACATCTAAACATACATGCAGCTATATCTTTTATAGCGCTTCCTATTTCTTTTTTTTATAATAGCAATTATACATTTTTAAAATTTTATTTAAAGAGAAGAAAAAAAAGAAAAAAGGGTAGCAACAATACAGAATTCTAGAAGAAAGGAAGAAAAAGGAGAATGAGAAAAAGCCCCACTAAGAAATCAGTAATTTATAAATTACATACTGTCATCCTGGATGTAGTTGTTCAAGTTACAAAGTTAAAGGGTACATAGTAAATATTCAAACAGTCAGACTACAAACAGTTCTGCTCAAAGATCCAACAAAGATTCAGCAATATTGACCACCAGTTTTTAATCCGTAACACCTATTACATATTTTTCTCCTTATTTATATTTTCAGTTTGTCACACTAAAGAAACAATGTGGTATATATATATGTATCTAACCTATTCTACATCAGAATATGGTCTCAAGGTACATCCATTTGCCTAGAAATGTCTTGAGTGTATTCTTCTTTATGGTAGAATAGTACTCCATCATAGTAAAAAAACCACATCTTCTTTATCCACTCACTACTTGATGGGCATTTGGGCTGTTTCCAAGATTTGGCCATTATAAACTGTGCTGCTATAAACATGGATGTGCATATATCTCTGTGATATGATGCTTTTAAATTTTAGAGAAGATACCAAGGAGGTAAATAGCCTGGTCAAATGGAACATCTAATCTTAGTTTTCTGAGGAATGTGAACACTGATTTTCACAGTGGTTGCACCAGTCTACACTCCCCTCAACAGTGGAGAAGGGTTCCTTTTCTCCTACAACCACAACATTTGTTATTGGTTAATTTCTTGATAACAGCCATTCTTTCTGGGGTGAGATGAAATATCAGCATTGTTTTAATTTGTATCTCTCGAATGACCAGTGATGTTTAACATATAATCCTGTGTCTATTTGATGTTTCTATTTCTTCATCTGAGAAATATATGTGCATATCGGATACCCATTTTGGATTAGATCTTTAAATTTGGGGGATCTGATTTTTTTTAGTTCTTTATGTATTCTTCATAGTAATCCATTGTCTGAGGGACAACTGGCAAAAATGTATTCACAGTGTGTGAATTATCTCTTTACTCTGTTGCTGGTTTCTCTTGCTGTACAAAGGCATTTTAATAAGATGAGATCCCAGTTGTCGATTCATTGTGACAGTTCCTGCACAATCAGGGTTTTGTTCATAAAGTCTCTGCCTGCACCAATGTCTTCAAGAGTTCTACCTATTCTATCTTCCAGCATATTTAATGTTTCAGTTTTAATGTTTAGATCTTTGATCTATTTTGAATTTAGCTTAGTGCATGGTTAAAGATAAGGGTCCAGTTTTAATCTTCTGCATGTGGAAAGCCAGTTTTTCCAAAACTATTTATTATAGAAGCTACTTTTCTTCCAGTAAAGATGTTTGGCACCTTTACCAAAGATAAATTGGCCAAGTAAGTCTGGAGCTCTTCTATTTTGTTCCATTTATCCTGTTTTGTTTGTTTGTTTTTGTTTTGTTTTGTTTTTTGCCAGTACCATGCTGTGGTTGTTGTTGTTTGTTTGATCACAGTAACTTTGTAGTAAAATTTGAAATCTGGGATTTTGATGCCTCCTTCCTTGCCTTTGTTGCTCAAAATTGCCTTTGCTATCCTAGGTCTCTTCTGGTTCCAAATGAATTTTAGGAATGTCTTTTCTAATTCTGTGAGATATTCTGTTGGAATTTTGATTGGAATTGCATCCAAAATCTGTTTAGCAATTTTGAAAGCATGGCCATTTTCACTATATTGATTCTTCTTACCCAAGAACAGGGGATATCTTTCATTTTCTGATATTCTCTTCAACCTCCTTTTTCAAAGTACTAGACTTTTCAATATAGAGATCTTTTACTTCCTTCATTACATTGGTTCCTATATATTTCTTTCTTTCTTTCTTTCTTTCTTTCTTTCTTTCTTTCTTTCTTTCTTTTTGGATGCTGTTGTGAAAGGTGTTGTTTTCCTAACTTTTCTCTCAGTGAGTTTGTTATTCATTTACAGAAAAGCTATTGATTTTTGAGTTTTGACTTTGGATCCAAGTAGGCTAATGACTTTATTAAATGAGAAGTCTTTTGGTGGAGTTTTTGGGATCTTTTATGTAAAGTACCATGTCATTTGCAAATAATGATAATTTAAATTCTTCCTTTCCTATTGTTATTCCTTTTTTTTCTTTCTCTCATCTAATTGCTCTGGCTAAAGTTTCCAGAACTGTATTGAATAAGAGTGGTGATGGTAGACATCTTTATCTTGTTCCTGATTTTAGAGTGAAAGCTTTCAATTTATGTTCACTTAGTATGATGTTGGCTGTTGGTGTCACATTTCAGATTGAGGTAAAGACCATTCTTATTGTTAGTGGGCTTTGTCAAAAGTTTTTTCTGCATCTATTGAGATGATCATATGACTTTTGTCTTCCACACTCTGTTAATATGGTGTATTACGTTTATTGATTTACATATGTTGAACCATCCCCTGCATCCCAGGACCCCTCTTGGTCATGCTGTGTAATCTTGATGATTTTCTGAATTCTGCTTGCCAATATTTTACTGAGGATTTTTTCATCTAGGTTCACTGGGAAGATTAGCTTGTAGTTTTCTTTCTTAGTTGGGTCCTTCTCTGGTTTCAGTATCAGGGTAAAGCTTGCTTCCAGGAATGAATTTGAGAGTACAGCTTCCCTTTCAATTTCATTAATGAGTTTGAGAAGTAGTGGTATTAGGTCTTCTTTAAATGTCTTGTAGAATTCAGCAATGAATCCATCAGGGTCTTAGTTTTTCTTTGTTGGTGATTATATCTTCAATTTCATTGATCGGCATTGGTTTATTTAGAATTTTTATACCTTCTTAACTTAGGTAATTTATATGTATCTAGGAGTCTGTCTATTTCTTCTGCATTTTCCATCTTATTAGAATACAAGTTCTCAAATTAGGTATAAATGATCTGGATTTCTGCAGGATCCATTGTGATTTCACACTTTTCATTCCTAATTGCATGGATTTGAGTCTTTTCTTTCCTTGTTTGGTAAAGTTGGCTAGGAGTTTCTTGATTTTATTTAGTCTTTCAAAGAACAAAGTTTAGATTCATTGATTCTTTGTATTTTTTTTTTTTTAGTCTCCACTGCTCTGATCTTTATAATTTCCTCCCTTGTGTGAGCTTTGGGCTTGTCCTGCTCTTCTTTTTCTAAAAGGTTGAGATTTAATATTAAGTAGTTTATTTGATCTCTCTTTGTTTTCTTGATATGAGTGTCACTCATATAAATTTCCCTCAGAAGACTGCTTTCATGTGTCCCATCAGTTCTGATATGCTGTATTGTCTTTACCATTTAATAGTGAAAACCATCTAATTTCTTCGTTAATTTTAACTGGGACCCATCCATTGTCCAGGAGGGTATTCTATAATTTCCATGTGTCTATGAAGTTCTTGTGGTTTCTTATAACATTTATTTCCAATTTCATTGCACTATTATCTGATAATATGCATGGAATAATTTTGACTCCTTTGTATTTACTTAACCATATCCTATGAGCTAATATATGGTCTATTATGGAGAATGTCCCATGTGCAGCTGAGAAGAATGTGTATTCCAATGTTGTGGGGTGAAACACTCTGTAGATATCTACTAAGTTCATTTATTCAAAAGATCATTTCAGTTCTAATATTTCATTTTTCCTGTTTTTGTCTAGTTGATCTGTCTTCTTGTGACAGTAGGGTATCTCATGAGGTTCCCTGTTACAATTACATTGGTGTTTATTTGATTTTTCATGTTCATTAATATTTGTTTCATATAGTTGGGTGCACTTGTATTTAATGCATATTTATTTATTTATTTATTTTTGGTACTGGGGATCAAACTTATGACCCCGCGCTTGCCAGGCAGGTGTTTATGCCACGGGAGCTTATGCCCCAGAACAATGCATATATACTTATGATTGTTATCTCTTTCAGTTGGATTATTCCCTTTACAAGGATATAATGACCTTTTTGTCTCCCTTAATCAGTCTTGGCTTGAAATTCACTTTGTCTGCAAATAGAAGAGCTACTCCTTTTTTCTAGATTCTGTTGCATGGAATATTGTTTTCTGTCCTTTGACTTTCAGTGTATGAACTTCTTTTTAATTAAATGTGTTTCTTGTAAGCAAATATTGGTGGGTCTTGCATCTTAATCCATTTTTCTAGTGTTTCTTTTGAATGTTGAATTGAGACCATTAGTATTGGTGGTTATAACTGACATGTATAGATTTATCCTTGTCATGTTATTTTCCTATTGTTGGCTCCCTCTTTGCCCCCTTCTAATTGCCTTCCTTGCCTGGTGGATTCATTCTGTTGGGGTTCATGGAGTTGTAGTCTTTGTTATCTCTTCCTAAAATGTCCTTCAGAACATTTTGGAGTGCTGGCTTGGTATTTATGGGTTTCCTCAGATGTTGTCATGGAAGTATCTTATTTATCCTTTAATTTTGAAAGACAGTTTTTGAGCTCTCTTTGGCAGCACATGACTCTGAAACTTAAGGATAGTTTTGAAAAAAAAAAAAAGATAGTTTTGCAGGGTGCATCAATCTAAATCAGAGGTTGTTTTCTTTTAAGGTGCTCCTTGACTTGATGGTTTATGTTGAGAAGTCCGCTGTGACTCTGAGTGACTCTCCTTTATAGGTGATTTATTTCTTTTCTCTAACAGTTTTTCATATTCTATTCTTGTGTTGAACTTTTGGAATCTTGACTATGATATGCCTCACCACAGGTTTTTTGTTTTTAATCATGGCTAGTTGGAGTTCTATGTGCCTCACAAAGTCTTCAAGGACTTTATATGTGTACTCTTAGGCATTTGTTAAGAATACAGATCCTGTGTTATGTGTTCTGTTAACCATACTCACATACATATATATATACATACACCTTGTTATATCAGGAGGAGGACATTAATAAGAATTCAAAATAGAATATAACTGGGACTACAGGAGATTTAAGCACCATATGCAGAGGAAGCACTGATGAGGGAAACCTGGCCCAGCTGAGGGTTAGCAAGACCCAAGAAGTCCTTGTGGCAGAGGTGACTGCTGAACAGAGTCCATGGGTTAGTACAAATTAGTATTAACGCAGGGCAGATTTATCCATTAAGCATAAGTATTGACATCCTGAAGTACATATACTCAGTCCAAAAGAAAAAAATTCTAAATTTATAAACAGATCTTTAATTGTTATATACTTAATATGCATTAAAATACCATGACACTGGAGAGAAGAGAACTGTGGATGCCAGGAGAACCTGATTCTGAAGGGTCTTCTACACATAAATAAAAATTCTGGAGTTGCCCCTAAGTCCTTGAGAAGTCAATGGCAGATTCTGTGTGAGGAATCAAGTTCACATGTTAGAGAATTTCCTCCAGTGGTCACTCTGGATTATAAGACTTTGGGGCATTTGAAATTCCAGGATAGAATGGCTGGACCTTGAGATCATTACAAGCCTGAAGATTTTGGGTCCCTAATTGTGAGACACCTCCACTCTCTATTATAGTGGCTTTCCATTCTCTTCTGGTTGGGACTACATGAATAGAAATGGAGATGCACACAAGACAGTGCCCACCAAGCCCACGAGGTGGGATGTCTGAGAGTCCCCCAGTCTCACCCTGCAGTCAGATTTAAAGGATCACATGAATCTCCTAGAGAAGTAATCCTACAAATATTTATGCTCTCTTCCTGTGCATACTGAAACAACTGGGAAATTCCCAGTTCACTTTTGTTCCCTACTTCCTGATGTATTCTCAGTCACGTTCCCTCTTTTAGAAATAGTATGTTATTATACAAACAAAGAACAAATAGCATCCTGACCTCTCCTATGGTACTTCCTGATCTGCCTCTTATAAATACCAGAGCAGCCAAAGAGTCCAGGACCCAGGAACCCAGGAATCTCAGGTCAGATCTGCCTGCCTACCATGAGGATGAAGGTTTCCACAGCTGTCCTCCCCTTCCTCATTCTTGCTGCTGTCCTTGGGTCCCAAGCCCAGGTTATATATGGTGAGTCAACTGAGACTTCTCACTGGTAGTCAGGGCCACAGAAACTCACAGCCAGGGAAGGAGACACAGAGGGGCACCAATGCACCCTACAATTACTCTGCATCCCAGGCATTGGTATAGAGCTTACTTGAGAGCAACAGCAAGGTACATCCCTTAGTCTGCGGGCTTTGTTCCCTGAGAAAAACTGTATACAAATGACTGGTCCCATTCGGGGAAACAATTCTTTTTTCTTTTTAACGGCCAGAATTGATACCTTATCTTAGCTGACAATTGAGCCAGATCAAAAAAGCCAAGCATGGCGGCACATACCTGTAATCTCAACACTCTGGGAGGGTGAGGAAGGGGGACTTCAAGTTAAAGCCCAGCCTAAGCAATTTAGCAACCTGATGAGATCTGTCTCAAAATAAATAAGACTTTTTTTTCAAAGGGTTGGGGAGGATGTAGTTCAGTGCAAAGGTCCTGGCTTTGATCTTCACTGTCAAAATAAAAAATTATTTTAAGTTTACAGAAAGAGGTATAGAATTCTATGTCAGAACTGTCATATATCATTGAGCATAAAATTATCATTTTGAGAGGAAGTGAGACCAGACACGCAAGTAACTCACCCAAGGTCACTGTCTCATTTGAACACCTGAAATTTTAATTTATGGATGTGACTAAATCTCAATACAGAGAAATCAATGCCACTTGGGGGATGGGGGGACTCATTATTTACATTTCCCAACGAAGAATGAACAAGAGGGAACACTTATGCCAGAGCCTTTATCTGGATTTCTGAGAGTCAGGACAAAGCACTGTATCCAGTTTAGAAAGGGTTAGTCTGAGTACGTCCAGCAGGTTGTGGTGTAGGGATTGTCTCAATCTGTCTGATACCTGGCTTTGAGGTGATCTGAAGCAGGGGAAACACTGAGATGGTGCTTGAGAGTTAGATAAAAAAAGGCAAGGCTGGACATAAGTGCTCAGCATAAATTGGTTTGAACACTTTGCTGTCTTTAAGAGCTGGCTAATCCTGGAAGAGGCAGTGTCCCTCTAGCTGTTGAAACTTTTAAAATGTCAAAACATTATAAGACACAGAAAACAAAAATTTTTAAATGTGACTGATAGTCACCTAACAATTCTAATTTTTTAAGAAATATCTTAGCTAATGATTGATGGTCACATAACCATTTTAATTACATAATTACCCAATATTTTCTATGTGCCAGGCAGCCAATATTCTACATATTTTATAGACATTAACATATTGATTCTCTAACAACCCTGCGAAGTAGATATTGGGTTGAACAAATGTAAATCTGCTATTCTTGAAGGCAAACAAAATAGATTCTATATAGTTTTTATATAGTTTTACATGTTACATGTAAAATCTTTCATTTTACACATGAGAAAAGTGAGGTGTGGAAATAACAACTTGCTTAATAACACACAGCTACTAGGCAGAGAAGTTAGGGTATCAGTTAAGAAGTAGTTATGGGAAGACAAAGCTGTTTCAGATTTTTTGTTGGTTTTTTTTTTTTGGCAAACCTATCTATAACATATCAAACATGTTAAGTACCCATGTGCCTTATTAAAAACAGCTTATCTGGAACTATTTAAGAAGCTAAACTGGGTGTAATGGTGCAGGCCTGTAATCCCAGCACTCAAAAGGCTGAGGCAAGAACATCTCCAAGTGTTGGAGGACAGATTGAGTTATACAGTGTTTGCCTAATTAGCATAATACAGGGGGACAATCTTTTATCTACAAACTCCAGGGTTACATGTATTTTGGAATTTTTCTGGTTTTGAAAAATAATATGACCCTTGGTAGTATCTGGGGAACATACTTTAACCAAACACATACAGATATTTGTACTGTTAGATAAATAAAGACTCTAAATAGCCTAACTTCACTTCAACAGACATGTTGCCACTAAGTCAGTTGATGAAAAACTTGCTATTTCCAGAGTCTGGAATCTGTAGATTCCAGAAATGTGTGGTGGAAAGAACTGTAGCCTGTATCACACTGTGTGACCTTTGTTTAACTTGTATGTTAGATTTATAGCTTTTAGTATTTGAGAGTCCAACCTCCTTTTAGTATTTTAGGTCCAACCTCCAAATATTTCTGCACTGGAGCCAAGCCCTCAACACAGGGGAACATTTCATATTTAAATTTTACCAGTCCCTAAAAAACCTCAGGGCACTAATGGAGGATGTCTTAAGACCTAATGCTTTCCTGTACCAAACATTTTCAAAAGGTAATTGTATTCGTCAGATTTGTGTTGCTGAGACAAAATAACTGACATACATAATGTAAAGGAGAAAAAGTTTATTTTGGTTCATGATTTTAGTCCACAATCAGCACGCTCTAACAGGAACACTGTGGCAGAAGGGCACAGTAGGGAAAGCTCGCCTCATAGCAATCGGAAACAGAGGGAAGGAGCCAGAAAAGGAGAAAGGGCTGGCGCAGGATGCACTCTTCAAAGGCTGCTCCCAGTGACAACTTCTTCCAGTTGGCCCAACCTCCTAACAGTGCATTCAGCTCTGAGCTCATCAACTGGCTGATGTAGTTAATGCCATTATGATCTAAGTACCTCTTTAGGTCCGACCTCAAATATTTCGGCATTGGAGCCAAGCCCTCAACACAGGGGAACATTTCATATTTAAATTTTAACAGTCCCTGAAAAACCTTAGGGCACTAATGGAGGACGTCTTAAGACCCAGACAAGTGGCATGGTCCAGCATCAGTCTCCTCCACACGATAGGGGTGAGGAATAGGACAAGTGGAGATGCTGAGACAATGGCCTCCTAAAAATTTCTCTCCTTGCCCTGTTTCTTCTAGATGTGAAGATAAGAGAACTACAGAGGACAGTGGATCTACATGAACTTCCAGTAGTTCAGCATGGTAAATATTCCATTACAGCATATATTTAAATGCAGCACGGGAACAGATCAGCTTATGGCTTCATCGACCTGTTCACAAGGACAGGGGGAGAATAAAAGCACCCTAAGGGTGGTTCAGATCTCCAGGAAAGATCAGCACACACCACTGGTATCTCCTTCAAAGATACCTTCTCTATTCCCACCTCACTGACCTGAGAGTCAGGACACTTGGAGCAGAACATGCTCTCTTCCTCTTCCGAAGAAACACTTCTGACACAGCCGGGGCTCATCCCGGGTGCCCTCAGGCATGCTGTTCAACCCTGGCAAGAGTCTAGAGAAAGGAGATGGCAGCAAGTGCTGGCCATTAGGAGCAAGCATCCTTTCTGAGTCCTGGCCTTCTCCATAGTACCCTTAATAGTACCCACCACTGTATTCTCGAGTGAAAAGCCTTAACCTCTCAGTATCACTTTTCCTACCTGCAGTATTGGCCAATGCTCCAGATTGCTGCTTCTCCTACACTTCACGAAGGATCCGGTGTAAACTCATGGAAGGTTATTTTGAGACAAGCAGTGGGTGCTCCCAGCCAGGAGTCATGTAAGTACCAAATTCACCCATTGTGGGTTACAGGGAGCCTGCAGGAGCCTTGCTAGGAGAAACCGATGTTCAGGTCCCACCCCTGGATCCTGACAGGGCAGGGGGACACTTGTGTCCTTACTAGAAGCATGGCATCTAGTGAAGAAGGAAGAAGAGAAAACAAGCAGAAAGCTGCGCAAGGACACACCCACGGGACACCGGGGAGTCCCACAGGCTGAGAGAGGGTCCCTGAGGGGAGACTGGCTCTGAGTTGCCTTCTGCAGAGAAGGGAAAGAACAGACTGTGTTGCGTGGAGAAGCTGAGGGGCAGGGAGGATGGGGCTCCTCGTCACCCTGGCAGAAGACACTTCACTGTGTGATCATTTTCCTTATCTTCCAGCTTTGTCACCAAGAAGGGGCAACAGGTCTGTGCTGACCCTGGAAATCCATCAGTTCAGGACTGCATAACAAACCTGAAGACAATTCCAAGAAATAGGAAACTTGCTTGAAAAAAAGGAACATGAGTTGTCAGCCTTTGATTCTGTTGCCTCTACACCTCCTTCTTGGCCTGAATTACTTTTTTAAAAGTTTTTCCATGTTGCTTTGGTTATACAAGTAAGGCATCTAATAAAGAGTATTCAGTCTATTTTTTCTTGGATTTTAAGAGGAAATAAACCAAAATAAAACTGAAATAATGGCTGAACTCCAAAGAGATAAAGCACAAATTTCACCTTTCTTTAGATAGTCAATCCTTGAAGGCTTAATTATAACTTCAGAAAAGATTTTTTTTTACCCCCACTAGTTATTCAAATCGCACTGCATTTTAGTTTAATATTTAATCCATGATAATTTCTTTTAGATTACTTTTTTTTTTTTTTGGCAGTAGTTATGTAGTTCAGCCAAGCCTTGAGCTCACTTTGCAGCCCAGGCTGACCTCAAACTCACAGCAATTCTTCTGCCTCCAGAGTGCTGGGATTATAGATGTCTGCCACCATGCCCAGTACCATTTGTTTCATGCTACATAATGACTTCATCCTAGGAACGTTCTTCAAGGATCTGCTAACTTTCTATCCCAAACTCAGGCCAATGATTCTGGACCTGCAAAAGAAGCCATACCAGAACTTTTCCTCATTGCTTACCTGAGTTATTCCCCCTTGACAAGAAGCCCACGACTTCCTCCTTCCTTGGCTTCATTTTTCATTTGGCTAGAATATCCTAGATCTGTCTCCTACCATCATTATAACAAAGGAAAACACTCTCTCTTGCCCTGTGCTATCCATGGTGGACACACCCAGCTTACCTTGGCCATCTGATGCTCCCTTCCAGAGCTTTGGGCTTACTGTAAGTGTTCCAAGAAAGGAGACACAGAGACAAGACAGGGGCATGGGGTCCACCCCGGTGTCTCCAGATTCTGGAGACAATGGTGCCTTCACACATGGGATCAGGAGCAGTGCAAGTGTTCCAGCCAGCCCTGTGCTGTGCCCAGCAGAGAGAGTAGCCCATACCACCTGGTTTCTAGGGCATAATTTGGCTATGGCATTGGAGCTGTAGGTTTCTACCTATTTTCCAAGCCTTTCTGACAATTCTGTGCATCACCCCAAATCTTTGCAGTAAGTTTATTTTTGCTTAACTCAAACAAGGTCAATTTCTACAGGTTTGCTACAAAGAACTCCAGTTGATATAAATAATAAACTTTCTGGAACTTTGAATATCCAAAACCATTTGTCTTTAAATCTCAACAACAGTTCACCTGCATATAAAACTCCATATTTAAAATCATCTTCTTAGCTAGCAATGGTGATGCATGTTGTAATCCCAGCCCTCTGGAAGTCTGAGGCAGGAAGATTGCAAATTCGAGGTCAGCCTGGAGAATTTAGCAACTCAGTGAACACCCCTCTCATATTAAAAACTAAAAAAGAGGCTGGGAATGTAGCTCAGTGCCAAGGCCCTGAATTCAATCCCCAGTACCATAAAAATTAAAATAAAATTAAAGAAATAAATATGTTCTTTCAGAATCCTGTAGATATTTCTCAATTGCCTACTACAACCTTGCACAATGCCAAAATTCCAAAGCCAGTTGGTTTCTCATTCCTTTGAGAACACACTTTTCCTGAGATCTAGCTATGTTGGAACTTGGGGGACCAAGCAAGAACGCAACATGCCCTCCTTCCTGGTAAGTGGCGAACAGCAGGTGCACCAGGGAGAGAACAAGTCAGTGTCTCCTATGAGCCTGCCAGCATGCAGGCTGAGAATCAAACATCAGCAACTGGATGGTTTCGACTGGATGGATCATCCAGAGTTGATAGCACTATGGCACATAGAGCAACTAAATGCTTGTATTGTTGGGTTGATTATGCTGACCTGGGGCCAGAGGTCTGAGCATCTCTTGGAGGATGACCGTATGCAATATAGGAAATACGGGGGATTTCCTTCTGTCTTCTCTTTGAAGGCAAATATTGTTTTCACTGTTTTACTTTATTCTGATCCATTTCCTCGCTCTATTCAATATTGTTTTGATAGGTTTTATAATGTTGTTTTTGGCTTTATTTTGCTATATTTGACAACTACTGTGAAGATAACAAGATATACTATGGTAACTATTACTGTTATCCCGGTATCCTGCTCTGAAGTTCTGTACCAATTTCACTACATTGTCTTGATTGGCTTTGTTCCATCTTGTTTTGTTGTATTTTACTACATTCAAAATAAATAAATAAAAGAATACACTTTTAGATCTTCTGAGAATTTTTTGAATATTCTTTTCACCCTTGGATTTCTAACATTTTACCAAAATGTATCTAGCAACTACCCAATTATTACTGTGGCCTATTTTCCCCTTTGGAAAACTCCTTAGGCTAAAATCTATCCTTTCTTATTGAGAGTTGTGTTTGTAACTTTACCTGAGGGTGAACCATGCATGTGGCTGTCTCAAAATGGGAATAGGCAAGGTCACTCAAGTCAAATTTTTTCTGCCAGCCCTAACTGATCTTCAGGGTAATCAGGCTTCTGCTGAAAAAATAAAACAAAAAGCTCTCTTTTTCAATAGCCTTCTTCCTCACTGATATAACATACATGTTTTTTCTGCCTTTTTTATGATTTGCCATAGTCTTCACTGATTCTCTCATTGCTGAGACATAATATCCAACATCCACAACTTAAAGGAGGTGTTTATTTAGGCTCTGACGTTTGGTGGATTCATTTTATGGTCAGGCAGCTCCAAGACAGAAACAACACGTCAGGGAGACACACTAGACAAGGTGCTCACATCATGGCAGTCAGGAAGCAGAGAGGAGGGAGGAGCCCTGGAAGGATATATAACCTTCCAGGTAAAGCCCCCAGTGAGCCAGCTCCAACCAGGCCCCACCTCCTAACAGCAAGTCATCTATGAATTTATCAGTGGATTAATCTACTGGTAATTATTGCACCCCATCATCTCACCATCTTCCAAAAGCCTCTGACACATGAGGCTTTGGGGGGCTATTCTAGATCTAAACTATAATACCCATTAAATTGATCCATTTCCCTTAATATAAAACAGAAATATTTAACCTCATGGTGTGTTGGTATCATTTGTTACTTCCTATTGCTACTACGAACAAAATTTTATTTTTATGCATCTTCTATCATTTAACTGGATTTTTCTTTTCTTTTCTTTTCTTTTCTTTTCTTTTCTTTTCTTTTTTTTTTTTTTTTGGACCAGGGATGGCATTTAACTGGATTAGACATGAAAGAGGCTAAGACAAACACTCAGGAGTCCAGACTTCATTTTGGTTGATTTCTTCCCTGAATGCTGCTGAATTCAGAAATTTGAATTAAAACCAGCCCGCTAAGGCTTAAATGTATGCCTGGGAAACAGCAATGCAGAAACTTTTGGATTTTCCTTCAAGATTTAATATTCCACAGACTTGGAGGAGATTGAATTAAAACTGTGCTAGGCCTAAGAGAAATGCATTGGTTCACTGGCTCACTACAAGTGAAGTCCTTAGCTCAGAAGAATGAAATGAGGGACACTGAACACCTGAGTGACATGGCTGCCAGAGGACCAGGTGCCCCTTGTCAAGGTGTGGGGGTGTAGCAATGGCAGCTCAGCAGAAAAAAGAGATGAAAACCAAGACTTTCCTTTCCAAACCAAGCATCTGATCACTCGCAGAAGATCTTTGAGGTACTGGAGGGGACAAAGGCATGCTGTGTCTAGGGCAGTTGCACAACACTCTGTGTTTACAGTTCCTCAAAAACAGCATGTTCTCGTTTGCCTTACCACTGCAGGGTGCCCTCTGACAGACATACCTCCTCCTGATTCTGCCCAGCCATATTGCATCCAATTTTGAGGAATGAAAGTCAGTGCTGCCATAAAACCTTCCTGTATCATCCCAGCCAGAGGCACCTATCTTCCTCTCCCTGGAATCCTAAAATGGATATTTATTGTCAATTACTGAGTGTTTCTTTTGTGTTATACACCGTGCCAGGCATTAGAAAAACCGTGAGAAGAGAGCACACTAGATTGCTGCCCATCAAAAACATTTCAATATGCAGAAAAGGCTGAAAATAAGAATAAAATATAAAGATGAGTACATATCTAATTCACCACTGAATCTCCAAAATATATGCAATGCTGGAGAGAAAAGATGAGACTGTTTATAACTGGAAGCAAGCAGTCTAGTACTCAGCCTTTCCATACTCTAGTTGAACTGCCCAAGAGCTGAATAGACCAAATCAGTCTTCAAAAAGTATACCAGTTAGAAAGCCATATTATAGATAAAGGTTTCTGAAACCTTAGCATGCATAAGAACTACTGGAAGAGCCTTTTAAAACACAGATTGTTAGGTGCTACCCCAGAAATCTGATTCAGTAGGACTAGGAAAGGGCCAAAGAATCAACATATGATACTGGGACAAAGAAGGGAAGTGGTCACTGACCTCCTGGCTATATGGATGATGTGTATTTTCCATCTTTTTGTCATTAGAGTAGTGCCAGATGTCTTGATGTTAGATGTGGAATGTGGGTGATGGTGCTTGATAGCAGTTCTAGAAGTGGTTCACAAAAATCCCCCAATCCTCCTGTGTCTTCCTGAGCAAGCTGGGAGGACTTCTGCTAGAAACAATGGTAAAAGAAGACAGAAGCATCCCTGATTCCTGAGTGAGTACAAAGAACAACTCTTCTCGACACACACTGGAATATGACAAGTGCAAAAATAAACCTTCATTCTCATTAATCCTCCAAATTGTTCAGTATAGTTGTTAGCATGTGCACACCGATGTGAGTAGAAACTCAGTAACTGCTGGAAAAGTACAGTAACGGGATAATCCTGTAAGGCTCCTGGCAACAGTTTGGCAGGTCAGCTAAAATCTGCGACAATAAACATGATCTCTTCCCAACTCTATTCTTCCCAGGAACAACTGGTTTCCTGAGATTTCCCTAATGATAACTGTTATCACTTATTTGAGGAGTATAAATAGTCTTGTTATAAATCATAACAAATACCAGAAATGTCTAATTAATGACTGTTTCCACACCTAACTGTGAGAATTTAGCCATTTCCTGTAAAATATACATGTATACACATGGGTCAATTTATGTATTCATTCTTCTTTTAAAACATGTATTTATAAATGACCTACTATATGCTAGGCTCTGTGTGAATTAACAAAAAAAAGTAACAGATGTTTCTTATCTTTATGATTTCATGTAAGGAGAGATTAAATAGCTATCCAACCACAATGGCAAAGAGGATAGAAGAAATGCCTCCATGAACAGCATGGTGAAAGCCACTAGACTGACAGTCCATAGAGATGGGACGCCATCTGCATCTAGATGACTGAGTGGACATGAGCAACCACTGTGTCTGTTTGAAGCCTTGCTTCCACTCAATGAAAGGTGAGTTTAGAATAACCCAAGGAGTCCTCAGAGTAGGCAAGTTGTACTGTAACAGAAATCATGTATCTGATAGCACTTCTTCCTGATGCGTCTCGACATGGCTTCAGAACAGCACCCGACACAGAGCTCTGGTTCACCACTACTCAATGAACTCTATAGCTATCCTGCACTAGGCTTTCTCTAAGGTTCCCTGTTTGTTATTTCTCTATAACAAAAGTCAGAGAGCAGGATAGCCAAAGGTATCCACTCCCTAAGTTCAGAAAGGGGTAAAACTAAAGACTTGCTAGAGAATCCAACCTAGCCAGGACATTTTTTGGAGTGCCTCGTTGGGCTCCCATGTTTGTTTACAGTATAGATTTGGGAACTAGAACAGCTGCGTCTAAATCTCAGTCCTGCTTATCAGCTATCAGATCTCGGAGTCTGCTTCTCAGCTTATTTCCTCAACAGGATTTTTTTTTTTGTAATGGGACTTGAACTCAGGACCTCGTGCTTGCCAGGCAGGCTCTGTGCCACTGAGCTACATCCCTAGTCCTCAACAAGAATTTTTGAAAGATTAAATCCTTATAGAGAACAAGTGGGCTAATATTCACAAAGTATTTGGGGACCACTACTAGTGTGCATAGCAACCATTATACAAATGAAGTCTGGACTGGACATGATATGACTGTTTCACCCCAGCATGTGAAGGGGGTACAGATGAGGATGGAATCGCAGATTCTGCTTCAGAGGTTAAGTGAGGATTTCATTGCTCTAATCAGTAAGACCTGATTTGAGTGACCCAAACCTACTCTCATTATCCCAAATTCCCTCTGATCTCCAGAAGCAGATTCTGAACCACCAGGTCCCACACAGCCTTGTCCTGAAGCCTGGAACTGGAATCAAGCACAGAACACATCCCAGCCTTGAGATCCTTGGGTAAGCCTATAAGACAGTGGACCAGCTCCAGGAAACGAGGCCCCCGCCTTCGGAAAGGCTTATATCCAGAGTCCTTCCCACTGGGGATGGGTGGTAATTTCCTCCCTTCAATCTTGGTTCTTCCTGCTTCCCCACCACCACCCTCTAAGTGGGCAGGATATGAAACTGTTGAGGCATCTGCTGCTCTTCTACTTCCTTTCAAATTCTTAGTTCCCTTATAATCTTGCCTCAGTGATCATTTCTTAACATTTCCTCACCCCAGGAGCCTCAGAAGTCCACAGCAGACCAGCTCTCCTTCTGCAGCACTTCCAGAGGATGAAGGTCTCCATGGTCACCATCTCCTTGCTCCTCTTCCTCATCACCGTCACCCTAGGGACCAAGACTCACTCCTCCTCGCGTGAGTACACCTTGTCTTCCTTTTACCCTATAGGATAAAGAAGCAGAAGTAAGGTGGCTGGGGAGATGAGGGGACCTCTGGAAGGAGGTCTGCATCTTCTTAAACTGGCTTCAACCTCATCTGTCCCCTCAAGCCAAGTAGTGATGCCAGACTGTCTCTCTATTCCCTCAGTTCCTTTCTCTGCCATTGAGCATAACCATGACCCATTCATTAGGGGGAATTATCCCTAAGGATATGAAGAGTCCCTCAAAGCCATTCTGTTTACTGGCCTCCTGAGATTTGAGCTCAGCTACCTGTGGCATCAGGTAGCCCTGTGCTGGCCCTCCAGCATCCCACTTTATCCATAATACCAGATTCAGGTGACACTGTTGTCACCCCCTGGTATCTTCTGTAAGAGTTATTACATTTCACATCATAAAATAGCTCAAAAATCAGATACAGCTTGGGTATGGAGAGATACAGCAGTGTGGGGTCTGCCTGAATGAACTTTTGATCACTTTTTTTTTTTTTTGGATAAGCTACCTTTGTAGACAATCACCTTCCATTTTATCTCTCTTCAGAAACTCAAGAAAATGTAAATTGTTATTGAAATAAAGCTAGTCTAAGAGTACTGGGAATCTACACAGTCTGATTTACCTCTAAAAAGTCACTTGTCAGCTGAGAGTGCTGAGGTAAGAGATCCCTGAGTGGGCTTGGAACCAAGGGTTCCCTTAGTCTATTCGTTGGATAGTGAGGATACTAGCTGGGATGGTGCTGGATAACAGATCTTTCCACCCAAACGTCTGCCCAACCTCAGAGACCTCAGGCCACCACAATGCACACTCACATTTCCGTCCAGTTTAATCACATAACATGCATGGATCTGATTCTCCCTCTCCATTAAGCACAGTGCATGCTTCTTTATAAAGAGTCACTGGCCTGCCACGCCCATCCCTCTATGTCCATAATACCATATTCAGGTGACATCACTGTCCCCCTTGTTATTCCCTGTAAGAGCTATGACATTTCATGGTTAGAAAACAGCTGAAAAATCACCTAATTGGTGAAATTTTTTCTTCAAGAAAAGTCCCACACGAGCCAGTATATAAAACAGAAAAAAGGTCTGAAGAGAGTATAATCCTCAAGACACTACTCTCAATCGCAGGGCCACTTCCAAGATAGTCCCCAAATCCTCAACAGCTCAGGAAGCTCAGTATTAAAACCACAGACCAGGGCCGGGGATTTAGCTCAGCAGTGTAAGCACCTGCCTGGCAAGTGCAAGGTTGGAAGTTGGATTCCCGGTTCCAAAAATAAAAACACCCCACAAAACCACCACACACCTAAGCATGTCAAACACGGTCTTACTCTCTAGGACTCCAGTCCTTCTGTCAAGATAAGGCTATGCCTAGGAAACCAGGTAGCATGTGCCAGCCTGAGGGATGCCGGTTTTGGTCCCAGTGGGGATGCAGGGGCGGGGCCCAACTGTGACCATCCTGTTCAGTGTGCTTGGGTGCTGCGAATACAAGCTGTAAATGCGGTGCTGGGATGCAGCCATATTGGCCTCCACTTCCGGGCGCAGCTACGGGGGCCGGGTTGGTACAGCGGAGCCACGTTGCGCGCGTGCTGGGCCCAGGGCGCTTTGAGTCCATGCAGTCCCCAACAGGACCACCTCAAATACCAAAGAAAAGGAGGAGCAAACTCAAATACTACCCCAAAGTCTCACTTACAATGGAAGAAACTGACAGGGAATGCAAAATGGTTTCAGTAAAAAAAAAAAAAAAATGCAAAGGCGAAATTGGGTTAGAATTTGGGTGTCCTAACTCTGTGGCCATTGCCCTCAAGGCTTGGTGTCAGCCTCTTTCCTTTTCTGTAGGGCATGGATTCGTTGGGAACAGGATGAGAGACTGGGAGGATTTGGGTCTGATTCCCAAATGATATACCACCTATCAATCTCTGTACATATTTCTTACAAATTCTTGGAAGAGGAGCATCTTTTCCTGAGTAAGGTACATGACCTTAGTTAAGTCACTAGGTGTCTGTGAATCTGTCCCCCAGGGAAAATTGTGCTTGCTGAACAGCCCTCTGTTTGATGCTTTTGGGCCTTGGAGTTGAAAGTCATCAGCCCATTTTTCCAGGAGGGGCTGAGGGAAAGGAATTGGGAGGTTGATGATGAAGGAGAGAGAGATGAGCCAGAATACTGTAGACTGAGCTCCTTCAAAGCCATCTCTCTAACTTCTGTGAGGCTGTCGCCTGCCTCTTTCTCTGTCCACAGTACTCTTGGATTATGGAAGAAGCTGGCAATATGGCCTTTAATGAGCGGCCCCACTTGTATGCCCTCACACTTTCTCCTCAGGAGGCCCTTTCTACCCATCAGAGTGCTGTTTCTCCTACATTACCCACGTTGTCCCACCTTATCGAATCACGGATTACTATCAGACCAGTGGCGAATGTCCCAAGCCTGCAGTTGTGTAAGTGGCACCACAAACCACATTGGGGTACAGGGACCATGGGGGTACCTGGGGAGAGGAAGCAGGGACCCTAGACACCTCCAGGTGTGTCTACTGGAGAAGCGGCTCAGTGGTAATCTAGGAAGCCTCTCAACTGGAAGCTGGTCCCATGGGCTAGGGAGGCATCAGGGAAGGGAGAAGGTGTGAGGATCCTTCCTGGTGAACACACACACTAGAGACCCTGGGCAGTGAAGAGCCTGTCTCTGAAAGGAGCCTGGCCCTGGGCTGCCTATGACAAACGAAGGTCAAGGTCAGGAATGGGGGAGGCAAGAGGGAGGTTGGGCTTTCTTCCTGGCTGCTAGGCCCCTCAATATGTAATCCTTCTCCTTCTTCTTCCACAGCTTCATCACCAACAAGGGCCATCACATCTGTGCCAATCCCGAAAATGAGTGGGTCCAGGACTACCTGAAGGACCTGGAGGAGAACTGAGAGATCCAGAAACACCGGAGAAGGGCACAGCTCAGTGACGTAAAGAGTAAGAAAGAAGCCAAGGCCCCTCCACCTGCCCCTCAGCCCAGTGCCATCCCCCACCCCAAGCTGTCCTCTCTTGAATTAAAGACAATTCATGTCCTTCCCTGCCCTCATTCATTTCTATTGAATTTACCCACTGGCAGTAGACAGGGAATACCAATGAGCCCCACCTAGATGTGGCACACCTCACTGCACGGAAGTTTTACCAGATCCTGGTGAAAAAAAAAAAAAAAAAAAAGTCAGACCTGCGATGGAGGTAGTAGGAAGCTAAGCAGAGTGTGCGAAAGACATTTAGGGTAACTGTCACTGTCTCACAACGCTAACGACACACTTCTGTTAGTGCCCTCCATGCTCTGAGCACCCTGCTCAGCAGTCTGTTTGCACCACCTTACTGAAGCTTCACAAGTATAAAGCTAGAGTTTACTTAGAGGTAAATCTTCATGAAGGCTTCTCTTCAGCAGTCAGATTTCAGATTCTGCTGTATGTGTGTGTGTGTGTGTTGCTCCCAAGGCCTTTTTTCACTGCTATCTGAGATAGGAATGGCTCATGCATACACTTTTCTAGTCTTCTCCCCTAATTTACCAGCTTGTACTATGTTGCTTTATTTGTATCACCCACAAGGTCTAGCAGAAAGCCAAACAGGTACCAGGTGCAAAGGAAGAAAGGAAAGGAGGGAGGGAAAGAAAGATGGAGAGAGGGAGAAGGCAGGAACTGAAAAAAGATCTGTGCTCTAAGAACAAACTCTCAAACTTATCTCCAGGGTTCAAGCAGAACCCGGGTTTACTTGCAGTAAGAGTAATGGCCATTGTAGGAACCATGACCACTCTTTCCTGGCTTCCAGCCTTTCACAGGCAAGGCTGTATGCCGAAGGCATGAGAAGACATCTTCAGATTTCCTCACCTTTATTAAACAGAGGTCAAGGGTGTACCCCACATACACACCCTCCCTCGCCTAACAGAAAACCACAGTTTTACTACCACCAACTGCCTTGAACCCTCCAGGACCAGTTGCATCATGTTTTAGCTGTATATGAGTAGTCATGCCAAACAGCAAGTTTCCACATTGTGCCTGTTCTACCCCACCCCCTCTTCTCTCAGCTCCTCTAACACTTCCCTTGTGCCTCTAAAGCTCACAGTCTTCATAGCAAACTCCTCTATATTTTCTCTCACTTCTCTTACTGCTGCCTCCAACCCAGAACCAGGGCCTGAGGGAAATCCAAAGAGAGCAGATGCCGTGGGACAGATCCAGCCAGAGAGCCACACTGGCAGGTGAACTCTGGACCATATGCTGGTTGTCAGGCGCACTATTGGATGCCCTCTGCAGGTCAATACTGGCCAAAGCCGCAGGGCTGGATGAACCTGTCTTTTTGATATCCAGGAGAGATTGCCTAAAAATTGACCCAGAGGCCAAGGTCCAAAGAGATAAATAAGAATATTGACAAATCAAGTCCCTCAGCAACAACTGGGAACTCAGGGGTCAGCCGTACAGTTTTATTGAAACATTAGTAGCATGATCTATGACATAAAAAGTAAATTCAATCATTTGTCCTTTGACGAGGGATGGGGGACATCCTTCTCAGAGGCCACCAGACTCTGCCTGTGCCTCAGGCTGTGCTCTCTTTAATCCTGTTTTATGTTCACCTGCTCCAAAACCAATCACCAGAAGGATACTGAAGCATTCAGTCCTTCCCTTCTTCCCCAGCACCAGGATAGAGGGAGATAAAATGGTGAAAGCACCTGACTCTGGTTCTCAGCACTGCATCTCATCTACCTCCTGCCCACGGGGCCTTGAGCGATTTACTTACCCCTCTAAGTGTTGGTGGCCCATGGAGTGACAGTCACTACTTCACTATGGAGGGCACACACAGTGACGGACAGCACACCCTAGCTGCAGTCCTCCATCCATCTCCTCTCATGAATTCAGATCCTACCCACTCAAGCCGGCACCAGCCCTAGCCTCCACCTCCCTCTCCTCCAGCCAATACACAGGCCCAGTGTTTCTCCTCCCTCAACCCTGAAGTGGTCAGAGTTCAAAGAGCTGAGCCATCAGAGTGCAGGTGACCGGCAGCAAGAAAGACACTGCCACTCAGCTCTCCGCTAGTGCTGTACCACCCCACTGAGAGGATGAAGGTCTCTGTGGCTGCCCTCTTTCTCTTCCTCCTAGTCCTCACCACGACCTCTGCTTCTTATAGCCAGCCGAGTGAGTCTGCCTGTTCCCGTAGGGCAGGGATGAGAAGGGCTAACGGGAAGCTGGCCAAGAGCGCCATCAGGCCTCTGGCTGCATAAGCTCCAGAGCCTCACCCTACCTTCACACTCAGCTGCTGTCTTCTATTGCTTCTCTTTGCATGTAGAGCTGGGCTTGGTCTAGAACTTTCAAGGGGTGGACAGTTCTGGGAAACTGAAGCAAGGTATATCCTTGAGGTCTTAAGGAATGATAATTTAGTAGGGGGAGCAGCAAAAGTAACAGAGAACTCAACAATAAATGTCTGTAAGGAAGGGGAGGATGAGGCAAGTGGAAGCAATTTCTTGGAACTGAGCTGAGGAATGAGGAGTCTGAATCCAGACACCCCTTCTTCACAGTAGATGGCCTGGAGTGTGGGATTATCTACAATCAAAATGAGTCCCCGTAGGAAGGCTAAGTGTATTTTGGGTGGAATCTATGGCTCCCTTCTCCTTACCTCACCTAAGACCAAATATAGTCTACGGGAAAGAGAAAGGTGGTTTTGGAGCTATGGGGAGCTATTTGTGACCTATGGAGAATATAGTTTCTTTTGCCTACTCCTGATCCTCTGCCTCTACCATCATTTATGAAAACTTGGTGACAGAAAAAACACAAATACTTAGCTCTCCTATGTACCTGTCTTTGGCTGCCTCTGCCCTTTCTGTCTCTCTTAAGGCTGCCCTAAGCATGCAGTCTGGCCTATATAAATACACAGGGGAGCAAGGGTCAAATCCACAGTGCCATCTGTCTGCACATTGTCAGGATGACCTTGGTCTTTGTAAACTTTGTTTGAGAACCAGGGATATGAACATCAGTTCTAGAGGGACTATACCCAGAGTCACTCACTGAGGGACTGTACGTGTCTGATGGGAGGGAAGGGCAGCAATACCCTTTGGGAAGATCAGTTCAGCTAGTGTAGTGGGTTCAGACTGCAAGGAGGAGAATATGGCCCACCTGAAGCATGAATCAGCCATCTGGAGCACTGAAGGTATCTCAAATGTTGTCACCAGCTAGAGGCACAGGATCCAGCTACAAACAGATCTGCATTCTGCCAATTTAGGAGATGGTGAGGCCTGACTTCCTGTGTATATCCCCAACTGATGAGTAGTCAGGGGAGCTCAAGAATAATAATCTAGTACAGCACCCTGCAAGTGGCATAAAGAAGGAAAAGAGCCACCTACCTCCAAGGCAAGAAGAGTGTTCAATACTACCATTTATTTATTCCCAATCATAATAACCTCTGATTGAGTCTTTCTATGTACTAGGCTCTGAGTTAAGAATTTTCTCAATTATTCCACCATGTTCCTGTGTAAGATATGAGTATCTTTTTACTCATATGTAATGGATGAGGAAAGTGGGTGTTATGACTGATACATTGTGTTAACTTAAGAAGTTTAAAAGTTTAACTAAGAGACCCAGCAGGTTTCTTACTTTGTAAATATCCTCTACCTCTGCAAGAGGAAGGCAAGGAGATTTTGTGAGTGCTACACCTGCTCTGGAGGGGGTAGCCTGTGTACACTATGAGGGAGGAAAAGAGGCTTGTTCTTCCCGCTTCTGTTCTGGCTGCTTTTGCTGCCTGTTGCCTTGAAATGTTGCCCCTGAACCATGCCGCCCTGCCTTGGAGACAGGTGATTATGCACTGAAACTTCCACAAACTGTAAGCTAAATAAACCTTTCTTTCCTTCATTTTTGGGTGTTGGGTATTTTGTCTTAGCAATGAGAGAAAAGTAACCAAGACAGAGAGTCAAGGCTCTGACCCCAAATGACTCCAAATCATTTACTTTTCCTCCTGCTCTAACTCCTCTCACTCATAGCCTTATCTTTTCACTCTCTTCCCCAACCTCAGTTCAGAGGCTGAATGTTCCCTGTGTCTGTCCCCAAGAGATAATCATCTGTGTCACTTTTCCTATTACCAATCAAACTCTCATAAGTCCCTGCTAACAGGAACACCAGAGGTAGGAGATGGAGGTGGGCAGCCATGGTCTCTTCCTCTACCTTCCCAGTTCAACTTGCAATGTGATTCTTTCAGAAATTCCTGAGTCAGTGAACTCTGCTACCACCTGCTGCTTGAAGCATCATGAGAAACCCTTGCCGAAGAAACTGGTTGTGGGATACAGAAAGGCCCTCAATTGTGCCCTGCCAGCCATCATGTAAGCTCTTCCCTGCAAGTATTTATGTGTGAACAGGAGAGAATGTGGAGGCAGGAATGGGACACACAGGACCAAGAGGTCACCATGCTAGGAGCAGTAAAGTAGTGGATGTGGGCTTGGGGGTTGAAGCCTAGGTTTAATTCCTCATCTTACCATCTATGCCTAGGGGCCAATAAATGGTGTTATTCAACCCAGGCCTGGGGGTCCAGGCTGAGTGGGAAGGAGCCTGAGAGAAGAGATTGTGAGATCTAAATCAGAGAGTTCTGCAGGGACCTTCACAGGGGGCCCAAAGGAGACTACAAAGAACATGAACTCTATGAGCTGGAGGGGGCTGTAAACTGGGCCCCATCCTACTCCATAGCTCTTGACCATCTAACTCTGCCTCCACAGCTTTGTCACCAAAAAGAACCGAGAAGTCTGTGTCAACCCCAAAAACAAATGGGTCCAAAATCTCATCAACAATTCCACCATCCCTTTGTTGCCTCCCAAGAACTTGGCTTCAGTGACTAGAACAGGGAAGAGCCGGCTGTAGTTCCCCAATCTCCATGATGATCAGGCCTCCGTGGAAGCCCAGGTTTGGGAGACGAAGGAATAAGCCTATGAGAACATGAGCAGTCATGGTCAGAGACATAGGTCAATGATCAAAAATAAAGGGAAAATGTTTTGAATGTTGTTTCAGTGTCAAATGTGAAATGTCAAAGTGAAGGAATGTGGGAAAAAAACACATGCTTGATACCAAGACAAACATCTTTCTTCCTGTTCTGCTTTCAGTTGCTTACCTCAGTTCAATCACCAGCAATTCTAAACAGTGTCTCACATTCCAACAGCCAGACCATCTCCACCCTCTAGATCTTGTTCTATTAAAAATCCCACAGAACTCTTGGTTTTTCCCATCCATCTTAACTGTTTCCTAGATCTATTTTTTTCACTATCTTTTCTTTAAAAACATAATTTTTAGCTGGGTGTGATGGCACATACCTGTAATACCAGAACCCTGGATGCCTGATCTAGGAAGACCACAAATTTGATTCCAGCTGAGGCAAAGGTGCTGGGCATGGTGGTAAGTGTCTGTAATCCCACTACTCAGAAGGCTGAGGTAGGAGGATTATTGTGAGTTGGAGGCCAGCCTGGGCTACATAGTGAATTCAAGATCAGCCTGAACTATACGGTGAGTCCCTGACTCAAAAAAAACAAAAACAACATTTTTGTAAAGAGCTAGGATGTAGCTCAATCCCCACTACCAAAACAAAACAAACCTTTTCTTGGTCCATTGTGAAGGGAATTTTCATGTTAATTCTTTTTGACTTGTTGTAGAAGGATTGTACTTCCCCGCCATGAATAGTCTTCCTTGGGTTCCATATGTTAGAGAGGATATCAGATTCTCAATCTCTTGCTTCCACCCTGAGCTTTCAGGACAGGAGAGAGTCAGGCTGGGGGAGGTAAATTCTTGGTCCAACCTCAAGCTTACAAGAAACAAACAAACAAACAAAAATTCCTAATTGCCAAATTAATGTCTTTTTTCTGATAGCAAGAAAAAACTTTTCTCAGGGATGGGTCTATGTTCTCTTGATTACTTGTCAAGGTTGAGGCACACAGCACCAAGAACAGACATATACATCTGGTCCTCCCTTCTCACTAAGAATTCTTTATCCAGTTCAACAAAAGGGAGCTGACTCCAGCTGAATTCAACATTCTCCCAAAATCTGCAGTGAAGGAAAACCAAAAAGCTGGCAGACTAATGTTAGATAATTAAAAGAAAAAATAGGCATAGCAAAGTGATCATTCTAAAAACTACCCAATGAATTGGATTCTGGTACACAAAGTCATAACTGCCTCCAGTTGTCAGGTTGATGCAAGTTTTCATCTCTGGCCCAGCTCACACTCATCTACCCAGGGCCACCTGACCAGCTGGACTCTGTCTCAGACAGTTGGTAGTTTGGACCTGAGAAACACAGACTGGTTGCTGCTGCAGTGAAGGCAGCTCCTCATAGCATCCCAGAGGAAGAGGAGGCCTATCGACTTTTGCCTGAAAGTTCCTCTGCCCTGCTCCCTGCCCTGGCTCCATGCTTAGAGGCTAAGCTGGTCTTTCAAGTCCATGAGGTCTCCCAGCATCCTAACCATTAACTCTTCTTTGAAAGAAAGAAAGAAAGAAAGAAAGAAAGAAAGAAAGAGTTCTTGTACCACAGAAGCACCTCTGAAATAATTTTTGTTAGTTTAGGCCAGTTGTGGGTTTTTGAAGTATGTGTGTGTGTGTGTGTGTGTGTGTGTTTGTGTGAAAACAGGCATAACATAAAATGTATCATTTTATCTTTTTTTTTTTTTGGTACTGGGGATCAAACTCATGACCTTGCACTTGCAAGGCAGGCACTTAAGCCACTGAGCTAAATCCCCAGCTCCAAATGTATCATTTTAATAAATTTAAGTATATTGGTCAACACATTCACATTAATTTACAACTGTAACCAAGACATTAAAAGCGATTTTTAAAAATTATGATTTTTTAAATAGATAAAATGCTCCTCCAGCCTCCTCATGCTAAGAACATAAACACACACACACATGCACATACACTCTGATCAGATGAATGGGCTTGGAGAAAGATCAGGTGTCTGACAGAAAAATAGCATATTCATCTGAAAATACGTAGATGCCGGCCCCAGGAGATTGAGGTCTGTTTTCACTTTCACAAGGGAGGAGAGGAACCAAGAACACAGGAGACAAAGCCAAGTGGGAATTTCCTTGTCTTGTGACTCACTGTATTCCAACCCCCAACCCTTCATTAAAGCCCTGAACACGGGAGACGATAGAGAGTGAAGGCAAAAGACGGGCGGGCCTCCCTCCCTGCTTCAGAGCTAACTTTCAATAAGCCTTTTTCCTTTTACCAAAAATTCTGTTTTTTATTCCAGCGTTGACTTTAACCTCTAGAAATGCAATCACCACCACCGTCCATCTCCAAGGTTCTCTCATTCTTCCACACTGGAACTCTATCCATGAAATACTAACCCACCGTTCTCCCCTCACCAGTGCCTGGTAACCAGCTTTCCACTTTCTGTCACTAGGAATGTGATTATGCTAGACTCTTCATATAAATAGAATCATAGTATTTGCCTTTTTTTAACTGGTTTATTTCACTTAACACACTGTCTTCAAGACTCCACCATGTTGTAGCACGGGTCAGAAAGGCATCCTCTTTCCTTTACGAGGCATCCTTGTAAGAGTGCATAATATCCTACTGCATTTTGTCTCTGCAGCCGTCCACCCATGCACCTGAGTATCTCCCCTTCCTTTATGCTAGCCAAAGTTAGCAGATCTTGGTTTCTGGTATCTGCACCAAAAGCACCTTAGCATGTACAATGATCCATTAGTTACCACTGGGCCCAGGTAGGACTCAAGGCAGGTGAGGACAGCTGGAGACTCCACCCCACACAATTGCCAGCCTTACCTTTCCACAAGGGTTAGGGCTTCCTACTTTAGTCCTTCCCAGAGCTGTGATTCCCGGATCCTTGTTCCACGAATCCCTCTGTTTGTTCCTTGCTATCGAAACTTAAACATAAGCAAGTGAAATAAACATGATCAAACTCTTCCCTCTAAGTGCTCACAGCAAGAGTCACTAACAAAAACAATGTGGTCAGGCTGCTCCTCTGCTTGGATACCAGGGTAGATGTGTGGGGTGCAGGTGGGGCAGGGGTAGGGACTAGACTGACATGGTACCCAGAACAATATCAGAGAGTACCTCCAAGGCAGCAGGACATTTCAAACTCCTTAGCAGGCATGAGAGTCATAGAAAACCATAGTTCAAAGCCCTAAAAGATGGGAAGCACAAGAAAATAGAAAGTACAGGGCTCTGAAAGTGACAAGCTGGGGCTAAATATTGTTGTCTTTTTTTTCTGTCCATCACAGGAGTTCGAGGTTGAGATGTCAACCTGAAAACCTAACTGAAAGTCTGTATATACAATGTTAAATCCCCACCTACCACATAATATAAAGCTTGCCAGAAACTCCTACTGGTTCAAAGCTAGTCAGAATTAAATGCCTATATCTTGAACTCTGAATAACTAATTTAAAGATAACAATACACAATGTATTAACTATTGTTACCCTCCTATTATCTTGCTTTGAAATTTCATTTTATTTTTTCTCTTTAAAATTAAAAAAAAAAAAAACTTTTCGTGGTTGTGTTCAATTGCTCTTGAAATCTCGTTAAGGTGAGTAACTGAGTGCCTGGACTTTGTCGTTGGCTTTTCTTTTGTTTTTAGACAGGAACTTCACTATGTAGTCCAGGGTGGTTTTAAATTCTCTATGTAGCCTACACTGTCTTCAGACTCACAATCCTCCTGTCTCAGCCTCCTAAGTGCTAGGATTACACCTAACACTGGCCACCATGCCCAGCTGAACGCCTGATCTTTACACACACACACACCTCCCTCATTCTGCCTGATACATGGCCGTGCTCTAGCCCTGGTCATCCTAAAGTAAAGCCCCGACCCATACATTCCTACCTGAAAGCAGCTTACATGACTATCAGTCTGTGAAATGGCCGGTGAGAGGAGCAGAATATCAGAGCAACATTAATGAGTACAGCAAGGAGTGATTTCAATGAATGAAAGCCGTGTGTAGAGATGCGGGGGAACCAGCTGGGACAAGAAAAGAAGAAAGAAATCAACCTTGGGGAACATGAAGAGCACTTTCTGGTGACATGTCCCCACTCTGCACCATGCGGGTTAGATGAGATGATCAGATGTACTCAGCCTAGCCTTACCAGTGCTACCAGGCTATTGTACAGTGGGTTTGCCATGAGAGCACAGGTGCAGTGGAAACTACCACTAAATCAAAGCCAACATGGGAAAGGAAGAGAATCACTAATATCATCATCACTGGACCTGCGGATTCAAGCAAGTCCACCACTACCAACCATCAGATCTATAAAGGCAGTGGCATCAGTGAAAGAACCACCGAAAAATTTTGAAGAGGCTGTTGAGACGTGAAGGGTTCCTTCAAGTATGCATAGGCCTTGGATGAACTGAGAGCTGAGTATAAGTGTGATATCACCGTTGGTATCTCCCTGTGGAAATTTGAGACCAGCAAATACTATGCGACTATCATTAATGTCCCAGGATGCAGAGACTTTATGAAAAACATGATTACAGGCACATCTTGGGCTGACCGTGGTGTCCTAATTGTGGCTGCTGGTGTTGATGAATTTGAAGCTGGTATCTCAAAAAAAAAAAAAAAAAAAAAAGGCAGACCCACAAGCATCCCCTTCCAGTTGTGCACTGGGTATGAAACAACTAATTGCTGTTGTTAACAAAATAGATTCCACGGAGCCACTCCTTGCTGTACTCATTAAGAAGACATACGAGGAAACTGTTAAGGAAGTCAGCACCTACGTTAAGAAAATCAGCTACAACCCTGATACAGTAGCGTTTGTGCCAATTTCTGGTCAGAATGTTGACCAGTGCTAATATGCCTTGATTCAAGGGGTAGAACATCACTCGTAAAGATGACAATGCCAGTGGAACCACTCTGCTTAAAGCTTTGGGTTGCATCCTTCTACCCACTTGCCCAGCTGACAAGCCTTTGTGGATGCCCCTCCAGGATGACTGCAGAATTCATGGTATCGGTGCTGTCCCTGGGCAAGTGGAGACTGGTGTTCTCACAGCTGGCATGGTGGTCACCTTTACTCCAGTCAATGTCATAACTAAAGTAAAGTCTGTTAAAAGGCACCATGGAGCTCTGAGTGAAGCTCTTCCTGGGGACAATGTGGGCTTCAACATCAAGAATGTGTCTGTCAAAGATACTCATCGTGGCAATGTTGTTGATGACAGCAAAAATGACCCACTGGTGGAAGTGGCTGGTTTCACTGCTCAGGAGTTACCCTGAAACATCCAGGTTGGATCATGGCTGGCTGTGCCCCTGTACTGGGTTACACACAACTCACATTGCTCTCAAGTTTGCTGAGCTGAAAGAAAAGATTGATTGCAAGTCTGGTAAGACGCTGGAAGATGGTCCTAGATTTTTGAAGTCTGGTGATGCTAGACCAGCTTTGATGGTACACACCTATAATTCCAATACTTAGGAGGCTGAGGCAGAAGGAGCTCTGTGTGAGACCAACCTGAGCTACAAAGTGAGTTCAAGGCCAGCCTGATCTGCATATCGAGACCTTGTCTAAAAAAGGAAGGAAGGAAGGAAGGAAGGAAGGAAGGAAGCAAGGAAGGAAGGAAGGAAGGAAGGAAGGGAAAGAAAGAAAGAAAGAAAGAAAGAAAGAAAGAAAGAAAGAAAGAAAGAAAGAGAGAGAGAAAGAGAGAAAGAGAGAAAGAGAGAAAGAGAGAAAGAGAGAAAGAGAGAAAGAGAGAAAGAAAGAAAGAAAGAAAGAAAGAAAGAAAGAAAGAAAGAGAGAAAGAAAAGAACTCCAGTGGTGTTCCCATTATTAACATGGTTCCAGGCAGCCCATGTATGTTGAGAGCTTCTCTGCCTATCTAGTTCTGGTTCATTTCACCGTTTGCAATATGAAACCCGACAGTTGCTGCTGTGTGGCATCCATGCAGCAGACAAAAAGAGTGCCAGAGTTGGCAAGGTCACCAAGTCTGCCCAGAAAGCTCAGATGGCTAAATGAATATTACCCCTAACACCTGCCACCCAGTCTTAATTAGTGGTGGAAGACTGGTCTCAGAACTGTTTCTTCTAACTGCCCACTTAAGTTTAATAGTGAAAGACCGGTTAATGATAACAATGCAACATAAAGCCTTCAGAAGAAAAGGAGAATGCTCTGTGGGCCATTTATTTTTCTGTGTGTGGCAGTTTTAAGTTCCTCGTTTTTAAAATCAATACTTTTCAATGGAAACAACATGATCAAAAATCTGTCACAGAATTTTGAGACCCATTAAAACAAAGTTTAATGAGAAAAAAGAAAAGAAGAAAGAAATGCTACCGGGCCTTCTGTGACCGCCAGGCAAGTCCATATTCCTTCTCCAAGAGGGAACATACTCTTCACATGTGAGCATCCACTGTGAGGTCCCAGAGGCCTGAGCTGGTCCTTAGGGAGACACATTTGATGCAATGGTTTGAAATCATTGGCTCCAAACCCAAATAGGCAAATCTGGGCTCAGATCCCAACGGTGCCACTTCCTGTGAGGCCTCAGTACTACCTCCTTCTAAGCCTCCATTTCCTCTTCTGTAAAACATATGATAATAGTCTCTACCTTTCAATGTTAAGAGGATTAACATTTAATGTGAGGGAATACTTAGCAGAAAGTAAATGCTCAAGTCATAAGTCTTATTATTCCAGCACCTGATTTTTCTTTAGAACCATAGACTATAGGTCAGGAAAGAGCTTTTCCCTCATTGTGAAGATAAGGAAACAAGAGTCCACAGAAGAACAGTGACTTACCCAAGGTAGCACTACAAGTCATTGGCACACCTGGCACTAGAACTGAGGACCATGAAACATCTAATCTGTGTAGGCTGAGGTGTATATGAGTATGGGAAAGACTGATTAAAGAAGCAGGAGCTCAAGGCCAGAGGCCTCCTTTCTAATGACCTGGGGCAGCTCAGAGAGCCAGGACTCCATTCAGAAATCCTCTGAGTCTTGCAAGAAGGCTTTGAAGAAGCAATGGCAAAGGACAAGCATACTCTGAATCTCTTCAGAGTCTTGTATTTATTAGCAAAGTCCTTAATCTCTCTGAGCATCATTTTTTCATCTGCAAAATAGAGCTGATACCTCACAGAGCTGCTTGGACCAGTCCCAACCCTCAGCACAGGGACTACAACAAGAATGGCAAGAAAACAGAAAACACTGTTGTTCTCTGAAAAGCTAAAACACGTATCTCTTCTGTGGATGAAATGAGTTTTGCAATGAAAATGTTATTAGTAACTTCTGTGAAGGCGGGAAACTCCCCCAGGAGGCAGTTACAGACTGGGACAGAGATTTCAGAAGAGATGAAATTGCTCTGAGTAAACCAGAAAGAGGAAGAGCTTTGTACACAAAAGCCATTCCTATTTGGTTATCCCCTGCTGCTATTCCTGGAACCGTGGTCATTTTCTCTCTAGAGTGTCCTTCAGCACTCTTTGTACAGTTGGTTTGGTAGTCATGAATTCCTTCAGTTGTTCTTTATCATGGAAGTATCTTAATTCTCTATTAATTTTGAGAGATAGTTTTGCAGGGTACATCAATCTGGGTTGGAAGTTTTTTCTTTCAGGATTTTTCTTTCCAAGATCTTCTTGACTGAATGATTTGTGTTAAGAAGTCTGCTATGATTCTGATGGGTTTTCCTTTATAGGTGACCTGTTTCTTTTCTCTAATAGCTTTTAATATTCTGTTCTTGTGCTGAACTTCTGGGATCTTGATTATTACATATCTGGGTGTAGATTTATTTTGGTTATGGCTACTTGGAGTTCTATATGCCTCACTTATGTGCATGTCAGGTCCTTTTCCCATGCTTGGGGAGTTTTCTGCTATTACTTCTGTAAATAGTTTTTTTATGTCATTTGTGTTGACTCCTTTTTTACAATATCTCTCACTCTTAAATTATTTTTCTTTGTGTCATCTTGCAGCTGTTGAATTGTTGCTTCCTGGTTCCTTATTATTTTTAAGAGATCTTTCCCTTTGGGATCACTAGCTTTAATCTTGTTTTCAAGGTCTAAAAGTCTATCTTCAGGTTTTTTTTCAAGCAGTTTTGCCATTTCTCAATGGAGTTTTTAATTTCCTGGATATCTCTTTAAATCTGTTTTATGCATTATAATTCTTTCCTGTATTGTTCATTCAAGGTTCCAAAATTTTCCTATGCTCCTCTTTTTTAAATGTATATCTTCTTTAGACATACTCAGCATTTCTTTCATTATGGTTGTAAAATCTTCTTTTACCTGAGACATTATTTCTGATCTGATTTCTTTTACAGCATCATGAAGTTGTTTCTTTACTACAATTGCTATCATTTCAGAAATTTCAGGTGCACAATTTCCAATTTATTCTATGTCTATGTCTCCTAGGCTTTTTCTGTGTGGACTGGAGGCCTGAGATTGCCTTGTGTTCCTTCATCTTGACATTTTCCTGGGTTTCTCCAGATGAGCCGGTTGTGGGGTCCCAGGTGCTTCCTACATTGGCTGCCCATCCATGATGTAGGGGGATGGTCCAGGCACCTGGGTTTCTCCAAACCTGGGCTCCCAAGGAGGCAATGGGGTGCATGGTGGACTTCTCCAGACCAGCAAAGCTACACCAAAACTCCCCCCAGTGGTGGTGGGCATTCAGGGGCATGGCTGGCTGCTTCTCCTTGCCCTTGCTGGCTACTGGCAGGAAGGTTCCCCCAGTGGCAGTTGGTACACAAGGTATGGCTGGCTGCTTTGTAAGTGTGCAATCTATTTTATGAAAGGTAGAGAGTCAGTGGGCATTTTAAAGCAATTATGATCTTCCAATGTAGATGCTTAACAAAACCTAGTTACTGTGCAGAGACTGAGGCCAAGGGAGACCCCTGCAGCAGTCCAGACTATAGGTGGTGGCGACTTGACCCAGAGAGGTAATAGAGGAGATAGAATAAAGCAAGTAGATTAATGAAATGTTTGAGGGGATACAATCAGAAAGACATATTGAAAAAGACTTGGGTTGGGGCAACTAGGTGGATGTTAGTACAATTTATAGAAATGGGAAAGTCTGGGGGAAAGTCATTTAGGGAATGGAATCAGGAGTTCTGTTTGGGTCCTGTTAATTTGAAGATTCTTATTAGTTGTCCACATAGCCATGTTAAGTAAGGAATTGGCTGTGTGAGTTGGCAGTGCCAGGAAAAGTCAAGCTGAAGATTTAAAGCCACAAGACTATATGAGGTCAACAAAGGAGAGTGTGCAATGGGTTATCAGGACTAGTCATATATTTAGTAGCAAAGTGGAGCAGCAACAACATCACAGAAACAGAATGGGTGAGTGGTCTGTGAAACAACAAGAAAATCAGGAGAGTATGGTAACCCGGGAGTCAAAAGAAGCAGTGATGCAAGAAAGACATAGGGACTAGCCACATGTGCCAACTGCTTCCAAGAGATAAAGGGAAAATAGACATGGCCATTGGATTTGACCCATGAAGGTCATCAGTGACCTTGATGAGAAAAGTCTCAGATGCAAATATTAATAAAAGCCCAACCAAATGGGATAGGTGAGAGACTGGAGGTTATGGGAACTGAACCAAAGCTGTAGGCAACTCTTAAGACACTTTTTGTGAAGAGATGCAAAATTTAGACCAAGAACCAGAAACAGGTGTTGTTATGATTTATATCTAACTGTCCCCCAAGGGTCTCCTGCACTCTGAGGTGGACTATTGGAAGAGGACTGAACCATAAAGTGTTACAGTTGACTTACTATTAGGAGGTGGAGGCAAGTTGTCAGGAGCACAAACTGGAAGGGTCTGTATCCCTCCTTGTCTCTCCTGTCTTCTTTCTCTGCTTCCTGGCCACCATGACATAAACCGATCTCCTTCATTCAGGTCCTTCCACCATGCTGTTCCTGTGTTTAAGCCTATCAACCATGAATTGAAACTTCTGAAACTGTGAGCCAAAATAAACCTCCCTCTTTTAAGTCATAGGTATTGTGTCTCTATAAGAATATAACTAAGGTTATTTTCAAGAAAGGATTTTAAAAGACACACAAATGTAGAGCAAGTCTGCATGTCGATGTGCAAGATATTCAACCTCCCTTAGCTTTAGTCTTCTGTGCTATAAAATGGAGACTGAGACACTCATGATTGCAGATCATTAGGAGAATTACATTGGTTAGTATATGGTAAGTCCCTAGTGCCAAACCTAATGCAGGACAGACTCAGTACTTCTTGGTTCCCTTCCCAAGAAAGGATGCTTGAGTCCACCAGGTTCTTGCTGGTAAATGCAAGACAGAGTCAGATGACAGCACTCAGTTCCCACGTCGCTGATTGCAGCAGAGAACAAGAAGCTGGTAGAAAATGAATCAAGACATGAATGGCAGAATCAAGAAATCACTTGACAGCACACTTACTTCCACCATGAGCACCCACTGAGAACTCTTTTCCCCTCTTGCCTTCTAACCAAAACAGGAATCTTCCCCTCAAGACTCCGTACAGGGACCCCACCTGAGCCACAGGACACAGATGACTTACACAAATATTTCCACACATTTGAAACATAACCATTCTAAGAACACCAGAGAGAAGTTAATCTATTAAATCCAAGGCATGGCTTAAGCCAGTTGGACCTGGCTGAACAAAGCTTCTTGCAGGGCAGAAGCCACTTCTAATTGACACTGCTCTATCCAGGGCCCTCTGCACCATGAAATGCATACAAAGGCTTGAGGGAGGGTGGGAAGTGGAAGTCATTGTCAACAAGTCCTTCTGCCTGTAGTTCTGGACTGAGTAGCAGGGACGTGCAGCTACAGAGATGGCATTTAAAGCAGGGTCCTGGAGAAGAGTAAGGATTTGGAGTTGATGAGTTCTATTCAGACTTGATCTTAAGAAAGTTGACAGACAGCACCATCCAGTGGTGAAAAGTCTTAATTTCCTTAAAGGGCTAGCAAACTACGGTGTTTAAAGAAAACGAAGTTATGTGAAACTCCAGCTGCTAAAATGGGCCCTCCTGGTGCCCACAGCTTCCCACCTTTCCCTGATTCCTCCCCTTTTGAAGATCCACACTGAAGACACAGTAGATAAAGGTCTTATGCTCCTAAGCCTTACCTTTTAATGGAGGAGAATGAGAAGACATACAAAAATACACATGCATGTCAGGCTCTATAAAGAAGAATAAAGCAGGCAGGGTAAGGGTGATAGTGAGGAGTGTAAAATAGTACTTTGCACTGTTGATACGGCCCTCCAAGAAAAGCAACTAAGAGTCTTATTTACGTGCTTATTACACTGGTTACCCTAGATTTCTGCTTCCAGATTGGAGAAATGGGCACTTGTCACACAGAACAAACTGATTATTCCACAAGTCAAAGCTATAAACCCTAGCAACTTTTAAAAACACAGCTGAGAAGCTGAAAGGCTTGCAAAGCAGGTAGATATGTAGGAGGGGTCTAAGAACTGCAAATGAGCAGCAACACAGACTGAGTTCCTATTTTGTTGTGGCTCTGGTATGACAGCAGCTGCAAGTGCCGTCCATAGAGAATGCACAAGGTCGTCTGAAATTAAGAGAAGGTGTGCAGTGTTTCTTGAGGGATGAGCCAGGGAAATGACCACTGGACAATAAAGGGGAATCCTAGAAAGAAGAAAATTTTCAAAAAGGAAATCCCAAATTCTTAATAAAACTTAATCAACATTTAGGGCTGACACCTAAATCACTCGTACTTATGTAAAAATGAAAGCAGGTTAAATCTAAATTTATAATCTCAACACTCAGGAGGCTAAGGCAGGAGGAGTACAAATTCAAAGTCAGCGTGGACTACTAGGGAACTCAAGGTCCTGTCTCAAAAAAAAACCAAACAAACACAAAAACACTAAGTTAATAGCCCACTAAACTAAACAAAACCAGAAAAACTATTCGGACAAGTATAATGGAGCCTAGAGTCTCTATAACATAATATTCACAAAGCCTAAGATACAATCCAAAATTATTCCACAAAAAGATATGACCCAGTCTCAAGAGAAGAGACAGTCAATAGAAGCTAACTGTAAAATAAACCACATAATGGCACCATCTGTGACGAATTTTAAAGCACCCTGTATATTTTAAAAGGCAAGGCAAAGTATGTTCACAGTGAGTATAAAGATAGGCACTTTCAGCAGAGAAATAGAATTTTAGATCTATGACTTCTCTTAAAGTAACAATAAAATGTATCTGACACCTGGGAATGGTGACCCACATCTATAATCCCAGCACTCAGGATGCTGAGGTAGAAAAACTTCTGTGACTTCAAGGTCACCCTGGGCTACACAATAAGTTCAAGGCCATTCTGAACTACATAGTGAAACCCTGTCTCAAAAAAACAATAATAATAATTAATTAAATACATCTGAAATTTCAAAAATTCACTTAGATGAACTTGAAGAGGTGATGTCAAGATAAGACTCAATGAAGTTGCAGATATATCAATTGAAATTACATAAGCTAAGAAAAAAAAGACTAGAAAAGAACAACCAAAATCTCAGAGACTAGTGGGATAATTTCAAAAGTTACAACCTACAGATGCTTGAAACTAAGGAAGAGAGGAAATAGAATGACGTGGCAAACCATATAAAGAAGTAATGACAGAAAGCCCAAATTTGGGGAAAAACACAAACTTACAAAGTCAAAATCAGCAAAACTCATATAGGATGCATTCAAAGGAATCCATGCTTGAATATATCAAAGTCAGACTGCTGGAAATAAAAGATAAAGAGAAAATTTTGAAATCAGAAGAGGAAAAAATGACATATAGGAAAACAACTATTTAAATGACTGAACATTTCTTATCAGAAACCATAAAGGGCAGTGGACATGGTGGTGCTCACCTGTAATGACAGCCTCTCCAGAGGCTAAGGCAGGAGGGATCAAGCCTACCCTGGGCAACTTAGCAAGCCCCTTTCTCAAAATAAAATAATCAAAAGGACTAGGGGTACAGCTTAGTGTTCCCCGAGTTCAAAGAAAAAAAGGAAAGAAAAGGAAAGGGGAGGGG